>JADBJO010024460.1:0-7500 GCA_016801955.1 Conus betulinus
GGGGCCGCACCCAAAAAGTACTGCGCCAAAAGTCTTGCTTAAGAGTCGCGTATTTATAGGTAGGCACCATTCCATTGCGTCGATAATGTTTTTATTGTATCTGAAAGTTGATTTACTTCTTTTCTTTAATTATGCTCATCAAGGCAATGAAAGGAATGGGACTGTTCTGGAGAAAACCCACATGGTGCAAATATAGAGCCACTGAGGAGTGCAAAGGTCTAAAACGTGACGTCAGATAGGGGCTGGTAATAAAGTTCTAGATTGTGAAATGACTCCTAGGTTGAAATTCCTAATTCAAGTGAAATGATTGGTGAATGTTGCTCCTTTGATCTATGATCATTTAATATCAAATGTACGCTACGCCTCAAAACGTTGACAATACGTTGATTAATTTACATAGTGATTTAGTGTTGAGAATCAAAACGTTGACATAGAGTACAATAGTGACTTCGTTGCAAAATCCTTACTTACGGTGGCATTTGGCGTCACCTCTGCTGCTTGGTGCGCTCTCCGGGAGCCGCCACTGGCTCCAGGAAGAATAGAGTAAGACGGACGCCGGCAACCACGTGGTGACTCGGGCCTGATGTACTGAAGCTGCAAAAGCTCAGCTATCCAGCCGGCAACCGTGAGTGACTCGGCGCATGCTATACCGAAGCTTCAATTATGGTCAGCTATCCATCACACAGCCGCGAGTTGCCGACACAACCAGCGCACTTCATCACTTGCGGGTCTGTCTGGTAATCCTGTCTTGTTAAAGGACCATTAATTCTGCATCACCTACCTTCCATCTCCCAAGACACGACCAACAAACATACATCCCCAGACATTGTGCGTGAAACGGAACAACCGTACCAAACAACCGTGACATCTTTTTGTACTTGTCATGTCGAGAATCTCCTGTCCCTTTGTATCACGTGACCCAGCACTAGCTGTGGCATGTGGGGATGAACCCAAAAGAAATTGGACCACCGCCGTGGCGACGTTTTTATCGTCGCGGACGTCCCGCTGGGGGTACGGGGGTCGATCCCATCAGAGTCATGTGGTTTTTTCGCCCCCGACAGGTGAGGTAAGTATCTCCCAAGGTAGTTCACCATTCCAAGATATCTCCTCAACTCATTCACATCTGATGGTTCTGTCATTTGCAAGATTGCTTCTATCTTGCTAGGATCAGGTTGCACTCCTTGACCACTGATGATATGCCCCAGGAAGTTTATTTCAGATTTCCTGTATTCACATTTTCCATTGTTCAAAGTAAGACCTACATCTTGGAGTCTTTTGTGTACTCTGGTGAGGAGTACTTCATGTTCTTCTGCTGTCTTGGTGTGGCACATTATGTCATCAAAGTAACAAATCACACCTTCAATATCGCTGAGGATCTCATTCATGGTTCTCTGAAATATTTCAGGAGCAGATGATATTCCAAAAGGGACTCTTGTGAAGAAATAACGTCCAAATGGTGTGATAAAGGTGGTTAATTTTGCTGTTGATTTGTCCAACGGAATTTGCCAGAACCCCGATTGAGCATCTAGTTTTGAGAAAACTGATGAACCCCGAAGTTGGTGTATGATGTCATCTACAGTTGGAATGACATATCTTTCACGTTCAACTGCTTGGTTGAGTTTCTTCAAGTCCACACATATTCTGACATTTCCATTCGGTTTCAATACTGGAACCATTGGTGAAACCCACTCTGTTGGTTCTGTTATCTCTTCAATTACTCCCTCATCTTTCATGCGTTTGAGTTCCTGTTCCCACTTTTTCTTGAAGTGGTATCGGGACACGTCTTGCGACTGCTATGCTGTAGGCTGTGCTCCTTCTCTCAACTTAATTTTGACAGGTGTACACTTGACTGTACTGAGAGACACTGCGTCCATTCTTTTTAACAAGATTTAGTTCTTTAGCAGTACTGCGGCTGAGTAAGCTATCAACATCATGATCAAGAACGTATATCAAAGCTTGCAGTTTCTTGTCAAAAACTGTCTTGAAATTTCCAATTGTTTTCACTTTTCCTCCCGGCCCCTGCAGGCTGACTCCATAACAAGGTAAAAAGTTTAGGCTGACCCAATGCAACCCATGTAGACTTGCTGATAACATTGACATCAGCACCTGTATCAATTTTAAAGTCTATCTGTTTACCTTCAATGTCAATCTTGACTCTCCAAGGAGGTTCTGTTTTGGAACTGACTGCTCCAATGAAGAAAACTTCTTCTTTAGTTGATTCTACTTCATCCAGTTTCTTGCTTGTCTTGGTTCTGCAGACACGAGCAAAATGTGAACTCTTTCCACATCTCAGACATTTTTTTTCCATTTGCTGGACATTTTCCTTTTACATGTGACGTCCCACATTTTCCACATGAGAAAGATTTCGATTTAGGGCTTTTGAATGCTGCTTTCTCTTGATGTGCTGTAGATGATGCACCTCCCCTGACTCTTCTGTCACGGTGGCTATAGTGTACTCTATCAACACTCTCAATTCCACTAGCACCTCTCTGCTGTTCAATTTCTTGCTTCACCCTTTCATGTTGTCTAGCCATCGTAATTGCCACTTTCAAAGTTAGGTCACTTTGAAGCTGAAGCTTTTCTGACAGTTCTTGGTCTAATAGTCCTAAAACTAGCCTGTCTCTGACTGTGTCATTTTTGTTTTCAAACTGTGCATGCTCTGCAAGTTCAAACAAACTCCTGACATATTGTTCCACTGTTTCTCCTGCTTTCTGATCTCTTCTGTGAAACTTCGCTCTTTCATGAATGACGTTATGTGAAGGAATGAAATATTCGTCATTTCTTGATAACGACGTCATAATCATTCTTCTCTGCTTCGTTTCGAAATTCGAACTGCTTAAATATTTTGTCCGCTTCCGATCCCATGGCATATACAAGAGAACTTACTTGGATTTCGCCCTCTTCTTTGCTAAGTTTTGAGGCCAGACGATATCGGTGAAACCGTTCTTTCCAGGCAGGCCATGTTGCCGGCTCTAGAAAGTCGAACTCAGTAGGTGGCTTGAAAGACATTTTCAGCACAAAAGTTGACTGGAAACCTCGTTTCGCAATAAAAGTTTCAATTCAGTATACTCAAGGGAATACTTCTGACACCATGTAATGGTAGGCTGGCTGCGTGGTTGTGGGCGAGTATCTCTTGAAGCAGGAAACTCCGTGAACAGCAGTGTTCAATCAGTTGGCATGTCTGACCGTTGTCCTCCTGTGCGCATGTCTAACTTTTACTTTATAAGGGAGGTAACTTTAACTATACTAAAGATCAGTTGTTCACCGGAATGGGAAGCCAGGTGATGCGGGTTCTAACAAGAAACCACGTCCGTGTTGGTAAAGTTCACTTCTAGGAAATCAAAAGCTGCGGTGATGAAAAAGCGGCAGCTCCTTAAGGATTCTGAGAAGTACAGAAGAGTCTTCATAAATGATGATCTCACGCCTCTTCGAGCACGACGACTTTTTCACTTGGCCAAGAACCACGACAGCGTCCAGCGTGTGTCCACCTCTCACGACGGAAAGGTCATCTGTCACTTGAAGAAGAAGGCTGGCCAGACTGCGGGTGACGTAATCTACCTCGACAGCCCAGACGACCTCTCCGGATTGGATTGGACCAGATTAACTACCGTCAGCTGGGGTTGTCGAACTACGTGTCCTCAGCATAGGATGAACCAGGAGGACCTCGGGCTCACCAACATTCCACTATCATTGTTCATTACCTTATTCTGTTGAAAAAAAAAACAGCATGTTCTATTTTTCATTCTGACAGTTCAGATGTTTCGTCCGCGCCAGTCCTGATCGTTTACAGTCAGACGTGCACGTGATTTCTTCCGTATCTGCACCTTTTAATCTGTCTTTTTTATCATTGAATGTCTGTGGTTTAAGAAGTCGGATACAGGATCAAGACTTCGTTAGTTACATAACGCAATTTGATGTTGTGACGTTCACTGAAACCAAAACAGACGTTCAAGACACAGAGTTTATATCGGCTATATTTTCTGATTTGGGTTATTCCGTCGCTTTACTAAGTAGAAAATATCTTTCACATCAACGATCTGGTGGTATAGCAGTAGCTTATAGATCCAATTATTCAAAAGATATCCAGTTTTTAGAAAAAAAATGTGAAAGAGACTGTGTCATGTGGATTAAATTAAGAAAAATCTTACAGGTTATGATAAAGATGTTCTGGTTGGAGCCGTATATATTCCTCCCGAAGGTAGTAGTGTATATGGTGGTGTTGATTGCTTTGATGATCTCCAGACTAGTCTTATGCGGCATAATTCTGAAGATTATTATGTGCTATTGATGGGTGATTTCAATGCATATACAAAAACTTTACCTGATTTTCTTGATTTAGACCGACACGATGACGATGAAGATAATATGTTTTTTAATGAATTACCCTTCTGCATGGAACATCATGACATTCCTTATGAAAGACATTCCCAAGATTTTCGGGAGACCAAACAACTATGGTTATAGATTACTGGATTTATGCAAATCTCATAAGCTGCTAATATTCAATGGCAGAGTTGGCAGAGATGCAGAATTAGGAAAATATACAAGTAGTGGATGCACTGTTATTGATTATATCATAGGTTCACCTCATTTGTATCCTCATGTCACAGATTTTGATGTTGATCCTTTTGATGCCATGTTATCAGATGTTCACTGTCCTCTAGTTATGTGTTTAAAAGGTATTCAAGTCAGGCATGATGACTCACACTCACAGAAAAACTGTAAGATGCAGTCTTCAACAATCAGTTGAATATTCAAATGTTAAGCCTGATGCTGGTCAAATCAAAATTAAAAGATGGGATGCTACTAAAGCAGAGTATTTCCGAGAAAGTTTGTGTGTTAAAGATGTTGAAGATTTAAACAATTTACTTGACAATGATAATGAATCAGTAGCCAATATAAATGAGTTGTTAACACACATTCTTATGAAAGCCGCCAAGGATACCCTTGGTGAAGTTCAGAAAGGAAATAGACAGACAGTCGTCAAAACATAATCAAAATAAACCTTGGTTTAATATTGTGTGCAAGAATAGGAGGGCCGCTTATTTTAGAGCTAAAAATAAAATTAAACAGAATGACTCCATGGTAATCGTGTAAATTTGTTGATTAAAAGTAAAGATTATAAGAAGGTATTAAGAAAATCAGAAAGAATTCACAACAAGAATGGCACAAAGAGATTAGGTGTTTAAGGACAAAGCGACCAAAAGAGTACTGGGCAAAAATAAAAAAGAAAACCAAATGTGTCGTGTCCTATTGGTTTGAATGAACTTTATGACCACTTTAAAAATATGAATCTTCACGTTGATGATGATGGGGTGGAAGATGATGTTGAATGTGATATAAATTTTGATCTCGAGTTTTTGAATAGACCAATCGAGGATGTAGATGTAGAATCAGCAGTGCAGAAATTGAAAAATGGGAAAGCTCCAGGTGATGACAGGATTATAAACGAATATATTAAGAACAGCGTGCCCTTAATGACAACAATTTATCGTAAACTTTTCAATAAAGTTCTTAGCTCAGGTGTGATTCCTGAAGAATGGGTAGTGGGACTTGTTCTACCAATCTACAAAGGGAGAGGCAATAAAGACGACTGTGACAATTATCGTGGAATAACACTGCTTAGCTGCGTAGGTAAATTGTTTACAACGATTTTGAATAATCGATTAACTGATTTTCTTGAAAGTAATAACTGCTTTCTGAAAGTCAGGCTGGTTTTCGTCGTGGTCATTCCACATTGGATCATTTATTTGTTTTGAAAAGCCTTGTAGATATTTGCGCTGCTAAAAAAAAAAGCAATTGTTTTGTGCTTTTGTTGACTTTAGGAAGGCTTTTGATTCTGTGTGGAGATTAGGACTATGGCAAAAACTTGTAAAGCAAGGAGTGAATGGTAAGATTCTCCAGGTGATTATAAACATGTATCATCAAATCAAAATCGTGTGTTTTCATAAGCGGTAACAAATCTGATTTTTTAGTAGTTATAGAGGTGTGCGGCGGAGGAAGGAGAAATTTGTCTCCGGTTCTTTTTTTTCTTTGTTTTTGAATGACCTCGAACAATATTTTTCTGATCACAATTGTACTTCGTTAAATATTGATTTAGATCTTCCTGATGCAGACTTAAGCAGTTATCTTTTTTTTTTTGCTTTTGTATGCTGATGACACTGTTTTGCTTGCTACCTCATGTAATGCTTTGCAAAAAGCTCTTACTGCGTTTAAAGAGTATTGTACTGGATGGAAACTAACTGTTAATGTACAGAAAACTAAAGTTGTGATATTCAATGGACGTAAGAATAATAAACACGTGTTTAAATTTGGTAACGAAGTCATTGAAATAGTAGATAGTTTCAAATATTTGGGAATCTGTTTTTAGTAGATCTGGTAAATTTCATAAATGTAAAAAACATAGGCATGATCAAGCACAAAGTGCAATGTTTTCATTACTCCAAGTCGCTCGAAAAAAAAATTACCCGTGAATATTGTTTTTAGATCTATTTGAAAAGATGGTTGTACCTGTGCTATTATATGGCTGTGAAATATGGGGTTATGAAGATATCAAAATCATAGAAAGCTTGCAGCTTAAGTTCTTAAAGCATTTACTCCACCTTAATCGCAGTACCATGACAGAGTTATTATATGGGGAACTTGGGATTTATCCGTTGTCTGTGCAAATTAAAACCCGAATGATCCGATTCTGGATCTCACTAGCACTAGCAACTCAAACGGATAAATATTCGAGTAAAATATATTGTGTTTTATATGACTTGTATAAAAATGGTATTTATATGTCTGGGTGGATAAAGTGTATACAAAGCATTTTTGTAGAAGAAACAGGCTATGATTGTATTTGGGAAACACAGCAGTTTTCTAACGAAAGATCGTTATGTAGAAACATTTCTTTATCTTTGAAAGATAACTATGTACGTTCGTGGAATAGGGTGTTTCAATTCAAGTAATAAATGCCTTCTATAGAAATTATAAAACAGATTTCAAACGTGAAAATTACATTGAACAATTACCTGATCTATATATATTTCCCTTAATTAAATTCCGATGTAGTAATCACAAACTCATGATTGAAGTAGGAAGAAGACTTGGTCTTGCCCGCGAGGAACGCTTTTGTAAAGATTGTAAACAAGATGTTGGAGACGAATTTCATTTCATTATGGAATGCCCAAAGTATGAAGAGTTACGAGTACGTTTTATTCCCAGAAGTATATACGAGTGTGAAATCTGTTTACAACCTGTGCAGACTATTCTCGGCTGGCAAGAATGTTCTGTTAAAGCTGAGTAAATATTTAAAATTCAGCAAATGGTGTAAGTTTATGATGACCAGCCTGCTCTTAGTTTTAGTGATTATGCCATTACGCCTTTGGAATTTCCCGTCCCTTATATGTTGTTGGAAGTTGCGTGGTGGAGTGTGAAGATTCTAAGGGGGGGGGGGGGGGGAGGAGATAGTTGGTAAAGTGCCGGAAGAGGACGGGGAGGAAGGGGTTGGAGGGG
>JADBJO010024460.1:12500-25149 GCA_016801955.1 Conus betulinus
ATAAAACCAGCTTGAATATGTGAGATTTTTCAAGATTACAATATGATAGCCTTCTGATGGGACACTTTTGATTATGCAGCCTTCCAATGGAACGTATTTTGATGTATCAGCGTTTCAATAGAACCTGCTTTGATGTAACAGGATTTCAACACAATTAACTTTGATATTACAGCCTTTGAGTAGAACAAACTTTTAGTACACCACTTTTATATGACTGGTTTCCTGGTACTATTTGGTGTAACACACTTTCGATACAAACAACTAAAATAGAACAGATTTTGATGTAACAGATTGTTGGTACCACACATTTTTAGTAATTGGTGTGACATGCATTTGATAACCAGTTTTCAAATAACAGGCTTCAACTTTGATGTTACAGGCTTTTGATCTCTGGTTTTGACAACAACTTTGGTATAAAAAGCTTTTTATTGCAAATGTGTTATACAAGGCTTTCAATACAACCAACATATTATAACCAACCTGATGACCACTTTGATATAACAGGCTTTCAGTGCAGTCAACTTGATATATATGAGGTTTTTCATGACCAGATTCAATGCAACATACATTTGGTAACAACTTCGTTTAAGGCTTTTGTTGGCATTGTTAGCATGAGATAGTTTTGATGATCACCTGTGATGTCACAGGCTTTTTTTTTTTTTTTTTTTTTTGCCTCCTCTAAGTAACATTATTGGCTTCAACAGATTAATGCCTGACAAGCTCCATATTCACTCCCCATGGTGACCTTGCTACCTGTAACATTTTCTGTCTCCAGTCCTCCACCTGGTACCAACCTCACCCTTCCTGTCCTCCTCTTTGCTTTTTGTCTGTCTGTCTGTCTGTCTGTGTCTCTCTCTCTCTCTCTCTCTCTCTCTCTCTCTCTCTCTCATTGTATATATTTGCTTTCAGTGGCATTGTACATATGTTTTATCTTTGCATGACCTATATTTCTCTGCGATTGGAAGGGGTTTTTTTTTTGTTTTGTTTTTTTTTTATATATATAAACCCTGCATGGGGGAAGGCTACTTGTTAAACCAAAATCTAGAAAAAGAAAGAAAAAAGGAAGAAGAAAAAACAGGGCTTATCTATTATCCATGTAAACAAATGATCTTGTCTTGTCCCATCTCTCTCTCTCTCTCTCTCTCTCTCTCTCTCTCTCTCTCTCTCTCTCAGTATATTTCAATTCTGTAACAAATTGTATATGCTATTAGTTGAAAACAACACAAAGGAAAATTTGAAGATTGCCCAAGAAAGCTTATGATATTGTACATGATTCTGACGTAAGAGGAAAAAGAAACAGGATTTCAAACATGAGAATTGAATTCCATGAATTTAGTTTCAGTTATGTTTTGGCTACAACAGAGTGATTTTAACTTAAATGGATTTCTTCGGGCATTTTGGAATAGACTGATTGATTGTTTATGGCATGAATTGTCATGTCATATTCAAGGAAGTGACCTGTTTGCTTTGTATAGACGACTCACATCTGCGCATTGTGTACCAATATTTTTGTCAATGAAAATGAACAGTCATTGAAAATATGTTTAGACAAAGTTCAGATTAGCTATTTCTTTTTTTTTCATTGTTATGGTCGTAGGAAGCATAATAGACTTGATCCTACCTTTCCAGAATGTAAGAGTGGCAAAGAAAAGGATATGACATTGTGTTGTGTGCCCATCCCACATCAAATGATCTCATGAATCACTTTACCCAATATTGCTGACACCCTTTTTCATTTTGATTCTCATACTTATGGCATGTACAAATTAATCTATCTTAAAATGTTTCCCTTTTATTTTGTACAATGCACTTAAGATTCAGGGTATAGCATGCAGTTAGGTTTTTGATTGCAGTATACTGTTTACTGTCTAGTTTGTCAGTTACCTGTTGTAGATTCTTGAATAGTTGAATTTTTTTTTTCTCTCAAACAATTTGTTCACAACATTCCCTTCACAAGGAGCCATGGCCCATATGAATGAAATATCTGTATCCTCTCTCTCTCTCTCTCTCTCTCTCTCTCTCTCTCTCTCTCTCTCTCTCTCTCTCTCTCTCTCTCATATGTGAGGACTGGGATAAGAATGAATGCATGCAGGTTTATTTTTCACATGCATGAGTGTATGAAAGATAAGTTTGGGATGAGGGGAGAAGGAGAGTGAGGGGGTGGTTTGGAGGGATGCGTGGGAGTGGGAAGTGGGGGAGTGGAAAAGACATTTACTGATGTAGAGGATGGGATATGAACTTGGAAGGAAGGTGGGCATTGGCTTGGGAAAGGTAAGTTTGTCTTTGAGTTGATTTCAAATATTTTTCATTGTTAATCTCTGCACACTTGATATATGTACCATTATTGTTTGGGGAGGGATGTGTGTGGAAAAATTGATGTATGAAATTATTGTAAGTAGCCCTGTTGATTTTACTGGAAACTTTCTCCATCTCTCTCTGTCTCTGTCTCTCTCTGTCTCTGTCTGTCTGTCTGTCTGTCTGTCTGTCTGTCTGTCTGTCTCTCTCTCTCTCTCTCTCTCTCTCTCTCTCTCTCTCTCTCTCTCTCTCTCTCTCTCTCTCTCCCTCCCTCACTCTGTCTCACTCTGTCTCTCTCTCTGTCTGTCTCTTGCCCCCACCCCCACCCCCAACATACACACACACATGCACACACACACACACACACACACACACACACACACACACACACACACATACCTGAAGATCGTGTTGTTAATCTATCTTTACAGGTACGATGATGAGGAAGAAGAGGTGAGACAGTACCAGCGCATTTTCTTGGAGGATGTGGAGCGTCTAGAAATAGGTGAACTATGGTTTTATTCGGATTTGTTTATTATCTGATTTTTTTATGGCCAGAAAGGTAGCACATGGTGCAGGAAGAGGATTTTTAATTGTATTACTTCCTTTCACCTGTTTCTAATTATTTGGTCATTTATTTTCAGGGTTAACGTGCGTGATCAACAATGAGGACTTCCTTATTCTGTCAGCGCTGAGGAAGATAATAAGCAAGCTTTCAAGATTGTTTCAGGAAGAAGCGGGGGGGGGGGGGTAGATAATTTAGACAGATAGCAGGGAGGAAGGAAGAGTATATGTAGTGTGCATACATGAATGTGCTTGTATATATGTATGCATACATGTTCACCTTTTTTTTTTTTTTAACTTATACTCCTCAAAGAAATTTCAGGAGCATTTACACTTACATACATGCACTGGTTTTTGAAGGGGTATGCTTGTTACTATGGCTCATCTGACCAGCAGACAGTGTGAACGCGAAACCAAATGACAACATCTGGCAGAAGAGAGATGAGGCTTGTATTTTACAGGTCATGATCAGCTCGAAGACAGTGGCATGACAGAAGTACATTCCCTTACAAAGTGGACATTTTCAATTTTTTCAATTCAAAAGTAGATCACATGCATTGGAATTACATTGATTTGGCAGCACTTGAATTTTCCATCAATTTGCCTGTGTTTTGCACCAGTTTTGGCTGCATTCAGCTGTAATTTTTTTTTTTTTTTGTTTAATTTTAATAAAGTTGAAAATCATTTGAGTAGCGTGTCTTAAGCATGTGAACCATATGAATAACTACATGTCCTTAACAGGGTCAGAGCCAGCGGTGTTCAAGTCTCGGTTTGCCTGCCTGCGACTGCACTACCGACACTTTGCGGATGAAGGGTTCTTCCACACCTTCCGTGTCCCCAGCATGCGACTCTTCAACAATGTCATGGTGGCCGTGAAAAACCAAGAGGAAGCCAAAGGTCTGCAGGTCAAAGTTTTGGGGGAGAGCCCCATCCCCACCCCCACCTTTCACCTTTTAATGTTGGTGTTTTTTTGTTTGTTTGTTTGTTTGTTGTGTTTTTTTTTCTTTTGTTTTGTTGGGGTCCATTACTTTTTGCCATACTTCCTGGGTGACCCATGACCCAGAGACACAATAAAACCATTATTCCTCTAAAACCATTTCAAATTTTTGGATAAAACTTAGGATATTTGTCAAAAAAAAATTCTTTAACTTATTTGACAGCCAATTTTGGTACACCCGCATCAAAAGGAACAGAAATAATCAGTTGCATTATTTGAATTGTACACTTCTGATGGTGCATGTCATGGTGGACCCATAGTTCAAAATGCAGTAAGTTGATACAGCAGCACACTGACTACAAGTCATTGAAGACTGACAAGAATAGGTTTTCAACAACTTGTGTCCTCTGAAGAGGGGTAAACAGAGTAAAACATGCAGTAAGGCCTATGTAAACTGAATTGGTTGTTGGCAACTCACATCATCATCAAGAGCGTGCAGCCTAAAGTTCCTTCCAGTAAAGGTTGAAAATGTTTCCCTCCACTGGGAGGTGGTGTCTCCACTCGCATCTGTTGCTTTTTGTTGGCCTGTTGAAAAGATAATGCAAAAGCTGTTGTACCTATGTCGACAGAAATGGGTAGAAACACAGAACATGGCTCAAGGACGAGTCCATTAAATTTTGGTGCAGATGTGTGGTGCTGATCTGTGTCAAAGGCAGATCCGAAATCAGTTCTGTAAGATTAGGGAAGAAAAACTACTGAACAGATTCAAACCAGTTTCAGTTTCATGAAGGAGGTGTCACTGTACCTTTCCTGCTGAGTCATGAGACCACACTGATCAGGGTTTACAACTAGATGAGTAAATACATGAGAGTCTAATAAAGAAAATGTTTCAATGGAACCATTGTTACATTGATTGGAGAAATCTTCAGTACTTATAGCTGAATTCAAAATCTCAGAAGTGGATTATTAGTACTCTACAAAGGGTTTTGAGCAGAGAAATGAAACAAAATACAGTTCACCCTTCTGTAGCAGTAAAATGAAGTACAAAAAGATTAATTACAGCATTTGACAAGAAGGAATGTCAGTGAACAAATGGCTCGGTATTTGAACCACAAAAATAAACAAAAAGGTTAAGGAATTAATAATAGAAAAAATCACACAGTCAGATTGAAAATAATGATCACCCTGTGTAGAAAATAATGATAACTAATCATCATTATCAACATTCAAATAGCTAATAACTTGCCGCATTGAGATAGCACTAGTTGACTAACCAGTTACTTTCTTCATCAGAGCAGCTGTCCTCTGACTTACCTGCAGATGCTGCACAGTTTTGTTTTCTTTTGCTTTTACTAAATGTGAGAACCAACAGCAAGATGATGGCAGACATTAAAAAAAAAGAGAAAAAAGAATAAGCAACAATGGTAAATATGTCATGACACTGGTTTGCAGTAATACACTTAACAACAACATGAATATGCTCTTTCATATTCATTCTTCCTTCAGTAGTTCTCTTAAAGACTGACATCTGAGCAATGATATTTCACTTACCCAGTTTCAATTAATAACTTGCAGTTTCCATAATCGGTGTCCAAGTTATACTTGAGTGTTACACATCGGTCCTTCCTTCACCCAACGTTTTGACCAAAAATCTCCTCACTGCTTGTGGATAGTTTCTAAAGAAAAAGAGAGAGAGAGAGAGAGAGAAAGAGAAGAAGCAGAGAGAGAGAAAGAAAGCAGCCGTCAAGCTCTAACACAGTAGTTTTTATGTATGTTTGCAGTATTGTGTGAGTATGTATGTGTGTGTGCGTGTGCATGTGTGTCCTGTGTTTATATATCTTATATTTACTGACTCTAAAACTCATGTTCCCCCAGAGTCACTGAGGGCTATTGCACAAACGTTTGTTGCTGCTCAAGAGATCCTGAGTCTGGAGCTGCCAGTCATTGAACGAAACAAGCTGGACAGGTGAGGCAACCCACAAGCTGCATTTTGTTTTTATTGTGCGAAATGTGTACATGTACAAAAGCTTCAGTAAGCATTTTGCATCTGACAGACAAAATTGATTCTTGGGTCACTAAACTTAGTAGTTACATAGTAAAAGGGAAATAACTCCATAGTTTAGAAAAGGGCAAGAGCCTTTAACTGAGTTAAGTCCCTTTATTCTGCAGCTCGAGTTCACGATCACGAGGGAAAGAATGAACACATGCACATGTTCCAGAACAATTGTTTTTTTCTATGAATTTAAAAGAAAACTTCATTTAGTCTGGGTAACATGGTACAGTGGTTTGCATGAACATACTTTGAATTCCCAATCAAAAGCCGCCTTCTTTCCCAAATGGAAATTTTCTGGTCAACTTTTTGAGTTTTTTAAAAGGAATTTTAGTTCACAGACTTTCACTCATTTTCTTGCGCTTGACAAGTGAACTGCTCTGTTGTTGATCAGTTAAACAGGAAGACGATAAGTTGAAACATTTTTTTCTCAATTTTTGTGGGGCTTTTTGCGTGTAACATAACTTTCTGAAAAGTGTTGACAATCACTTGCCATGAGAACAGAATTGTTTTCTCTTTTTTCATTGATTCTTTTCTAAATGGCTGCTGTCTTGTGTTCTCTGCTAGGTCATAGACTCATAAAACTGCAGATATGGCTTTACCAAGACTAAACCACTCGACTGCATCAAACATATTCCTCATATAAGTATCAGAAAATTTTTACTGCAATAACCGTTTCAAACAGACTGGAAGTAAAGCTCTTAGATTGGCAGACTGTGCATTTACTCAATTATCAAAGTGTGTTGTTTGATTATTTTTATTTCGCTTTTGTTTTGGGCAGACATGAAAATTAAGATTTAGACTTCATGTGACCTTCTTTTGGACCTGGTTTTGAGTCACTATGGGTGTAGTTATTAGAAAATGGGCTGGTGAGTACACATTATGATTGCCTTTCTTCATCAGCTTTTTTTTTTTTTTTTTTATCCGCACTTAATATCTTTCAACTCAAACATGCCTTCTCATGTTCCTGAGCCTTTATTTGTTTGACACAATCAAATTTCTCTTCACCATTGAAACTGTGTTTGGGTAATTCTGTAGTAAGAAGATGTCATTACAGATGTTATAATGCAACGTGGTACGGTTTGGTAATTGTGCAGTACGACACTGCAGTGCAGGGTAGGGCAGAGAGAGGTGGAGCAGGATGAGGCAGGGTTGGGTGGGTGAAGGTAAGGAGGGTATAATATGGTAGGTTAGGAAAAAGTATAGAATGTTTGGGTTTGGTATAGAATGATAGGGTAGGGTAGGGGATAGTATGATGTGGGTAGAGTAAGGTCTGGAACAGATATGTGTATTGTTGGGGTTTGCTTTTTTTGGGTGGGGTGGGGAGGGTAAGCAAAATATAGTGTCTAACAAAGTGTATTTTTACATTTGAAAGGTAGTGTTTTGTTTTCATTTTTTGTATTTCATGTTCATTTGCTTGATTGTAAACACATTATACAAAGTGTTGCCAATGACAGTTTATCTGTTGCCAACATGCACAAAAGTATATTTGATATTGTGTCATCAACAGCCATTCTGCTGTTGTTGGAGTGTGTAGGGAGAAGCTGGAGGGGACAGAATGATCTGGGGATTGAAAGTCTTGTTCCCTGGCCAACAACTCTTCACCTGTAGGTCCTCACTGTAGAACTGTTGTATAGATATTATTTTGTGTTTGTGTGCAGGAAGAAGACCCAGCCCCACCCAGACGTGGTGGATGTTCATCAACAGCAACATGAAAAACTCTCTAGCCTCCATTCACCTTCCTCGTGACGTGTCCACCGACATGCGTTCTGAGGACCTGAAATATCCCAGCCAGACCCAGACTACCGATGACAACCTGTTGTCTGTTCACATGGCAATGGGTTCAGATGCTCAGGAGCATCAAGAACACTCTCCCCAAAAGTCTCCCCAAAGGTCTCCCCCACAGGTCTCCTCAGCCCTTCCCGAACCGTTCGCCTTTGCCCTCCCCACAGCGTGCAGCAGCTAACGCGCTGAACATGTTGTCTCAGATTTCCATGAAGACCTCAGCCAAGAACTTTGCCTTCCTGAAGCCCAACATCAAAGTCAATCTGTCCAGTTTCAACCCCTTGCGGCAACTTCGACAGCAAGCTGAACCCGAAGAAGGAAGCGCAGAGAGAGAGGGAGACATAGAAAAACCACGGGTGCTAGATCATGGATATAGCAGTCAAAGGGATGTACCACAGAGGAGGAAGAGTGTTGACACAAACACAACATCCCAGGCTTTGGATGTTTGCAATAACAGCAGCACAGGGGCAGAGAAGGTGAGAGAAGGTGATGAGGAAGACACTCCATCAGAGAACAACAAAGACGCCAGTGGCAAAGAAGGAGGACCCCACAACAAGGTGATGGTGAAGCTGAAGAAAGACTGGCAGGAGATCAATCTGGACAGCTGTGGCATCCTTGCCACCAGTCCCACCCATCTCTTAGTCTCCTCCTTCAAGTGGGACAAGTCAGTCCGCCAGTCTCTGGACCTGGACTTTGATGTGGACAGTCACGCTGACTCTCCCACTGCAGCTAAACCCCAGCCACCCTCAAGGGCACTGTCTGGAGAAAATCGAACAGAGCCAAATGCTGCTTCAAAATCCCCAACCTCAGATGCTGATTCTGCTGATGTCTTTGATGATGATGTAAACCATCCAGGGAATGCAACTGCCATGGATGAGCCTGATGCCTCTGGTAAGAAAGCAGTACTCAGACCGATCCCTGGCAGGCTGAGAAAATCTAGCAGCGTGGAGGACATGAATGTGAACACACGGGTAGGTCAGGTCAGTGACGAGGAGAGCTACTGCGTGCTGGAGGAGGAGGAAGTGGCAGCCATTTTGCAAAAATCTCAGCAGCTCAACCATCCTCACATGAAGACTTCACTCAGCGACAATGCTCTGATGCTGCAGCAACAGGCCACTGAGAGCACCGCACAGAGCCCTTCGGTCGGCCGTCAAGATGGAACGGCCTTCTCCCGCTTCAGACTGAAGATACCCACACTGACGGTGCCCCGGTCGTCCTCTGGCCGTAGTGCCAACACGCTCAACATCAGCAAGAGTCATATACGTAAGTCACAGCGGGCCATGGAAGTGTTTGAGAGACTGGTCCGGGAGAAACTGAGGGGTTCAGAATGTCAGTCTAGAATTATTTTCATTTGATGATTCCGTCTCTGACGGATTTCCTACTTTATTTTTCTAGTGAAATGTTTCCAGAATGCGCTGTTCCAAGTTTTCCAGGATGCATTGTTCCAAGTACATTTAGTAGAGATGTATGACCTCATGTACTGATAGAAAATCAGTTTTATTCTGTATACTGTATGAACCCACTGTTTAAAGGAGCAGGCTTGTCATAGCAACTTATAGTGGAGTCTTCAAGGCAGTGGCCAGAAATGACAACAGCCATTTTCTTCCCCTTGGCTGGCTCGAATGCTTATTCCCTGTTTAAGAGCCTTTTCCAGGAACAAATTTATACTGAATTAAAGCACTATTCATCTGCATCCACATTCAACCAGCTGTCAAAAATGTGGAGCAGGAAAAACAATTGAAATAAAATTATTGGTGGCCATCAACTTGCTGTCTTATGAGTCCCAAATCCTGCCCATCCATGGTTATGGTGGCAGGACCTGGCAATTACAAACCAGCCAGGTGAAGAAAACTGAGCATGTGTTTGAATTAGGGACCCAGAAAAATAGTAGGAATCCAGTGGAATGACTTCACCTCCAATGACGAAATCAGGAATCAGACCAGTGGAAGTTCAGTGTGAATGACAGTCTGCAAATGACGTGTGGGCTGGTTAGGCAAGGTTTCACAAGTGTTGTCCTGAAGAGTTGCACAAGTGTTGCCCTGAAGAGTTGCGCAAGTGTTGCCCAGAAGACGTGCACAGGAAACCAAATGGCTGGAGAAAGACAAAAGTCTACTCTAAGTTCGCATCAGCTCTCAGCTCCATCTCAGGGTCTTAAGAGCAAGCTGAAGTGAAGGAGTGAATAGAAAAGAAACCAGTTGACTTTCAGTTCCTACCTGTTTCCTGCCTGCATGATGGGTCAACCTGCCACACTGCTGTTGTGGTCGCCGGACCTTCATAAGGGGGTTTACCTGTCATGGGTTTTTCCTGATTTTTCCCTCACTCCAGAAGAGAAAATCACATGTAGACTGCGGTCCAGTCTGGGAGAGGAGTATCGGTTAGCTGTGAATGAACATGATTTGAATGCTGCATTGGGATCACAATCTGTTCTCCACATTGAACATTGGGTCAGCCAGCAGCTGAAGGGTTGCTGTATGGCAGTGAGCAGGCTGGCCCACAGACAATACTTCACCTGCTGCCTGATCCAAACTTTTGTCAAAAGGAACTCTGCTGCACCTGAATGTTTTTTGGGTATGGATAACAGTTCCTCAACTTTCTGAACATATGATGTTGACAGCAAAAAAGCCAAAGACATAGACCAGGAAGACGCAAAACAAAAGAAAGAAATAATAGTTTGTGCATTGCATAGGTTTTAAAAGATGTTAAACAGAAAGATTTTCCTCCAAGTATCGTTCATAGGATTATTTCTGAATAAAAGCATCATCTCTTCGTTTTCACTGGAATGTCCAAGTCAGAAGGCTTGTGGTGGATGCATTATTCTCATGGACAACAACTGGGTAAGAAAAGGGAGGAAAGAAGTCCTATGATTTCACTCCTTAACCAGAGATCTGGCTCTGGAGACTCCAAGATGGCAGAGACAGCCGGTGACAGAGTAGATCAGGTTCTGCAGACGTCCATTTCCTTCTCTTCACCAATGCCAGCGACAGGAAGTGTCTTCTTTCATGTTCTATGGATTTAGTGGTTGAACCTCTGATACAACAATGATGTGTCAGTCAGCATGGTCATTGGAGGATCTTGGATAACGACAAGCCAGCTGAAGAACAGAGACAAAGGATGAGTGGCGTTGCACCCTCTGTGTACAGTTTATTCCTCATCAACAGCTGATCTACCAATCACTGGGGGTCATTGTCACCATGTTTTGACCAGCTTAATTTCTTCTTTTCTCCCAAGATGTGGGAAAAGACCTTCTCTTGCTCTTGAGAAACATGTTGGATACTTTTTTTTAATCTCTGCCATCTGCAGTGGTGATATCACATCCTTGATCTAGCACCATCCGCTGGTCATTGCTGCCGCTTTGGCCTTCTGCATCAATGATTTTAGCGTGATGATGTTTGTGATGCCAGGATTTGTACAGATTGGGTGTGGTGGATCAGATATTTGTCGGGTTTCTGTGGTTTAATGAAGAACATTTGTTGTATATAAAATTTCTACATAGGAGTTCATGTCAGGTATAGCTCGTTTTTGTACAGTCCATACAAAGACAAGTGGTGTTATGTTTGTACAGCTCTCCACATTCAATTTGGGGTTTTTCGCAACCTCTTCATTAGCATATGCACTTTATGGTGTTTGTTTATCTGCCACATTTGAGATTTCATGCAATGCATAAGTAATTGCAGTGAACATCACCATTGTTTGATCATTAAATATTGATGTTTGTAGTGTTTGTGCAGTTGTTACATTTGATGTGTCATGTTTGTACAGTTACTATGTGATGCATCTTGTTTGACAATTTCTTCATTTTGCCCATAGTAACTTCATAATCAGTCAGGCTTTCTCTTTTTTTTTTCCTTTCCAGTCCTAGTGACCTTATAGTACGGCGCCAGTTCTGCAGCATGTCTTACTGATGTACTGTGCGCTGATTTATGTTCATAAATACCTACTGTCAGCCACACCACCCACACCAGATGACAGGCAGTCTAGTTTATGTCATCCTGCCTTAAGTCTGTCACTCTTTAAAAAGTTCAGTTTACTTGGTTTTTGGCCTCCATGGCATGACTGGTGTCATCATGATTATTGCAAGATTTCCTTCATACGATTGAGAACAAGTTTCCGCTCCAAAGAAAAATGATGAGAGAGAAAACTATCCAGATTAGCGTTTTCTTTTTAAGCCTTGTCTTTTTGTGTCTGTGTCTGGATCACAGAGGTGGTGTTTTCAGCCTACTCATCAAACACAATACCCCCACCTCTTCTTCAGTCCAGAATTATCCCACTTTCTCTTCTTCAGTCCAGAATTATCCCACTTTCTCTTCTTCCGTCCAGAATTATCCCACTTTCTCTTCTTCAGTCCAGAATTATCCCACTTTCTCTTCTTCAGTCCAGAATTATCCCACTTTCTCTTCTTCAGTCCAGAATTATCCCACTTTCTCTTCTTCAGTCCAGAATTATCCCACTTTCTCTTCTCCAGTCCAGAATTATCCCACTTTCTCTTCTTCAGTCCAGAATTATCTCACTTTCTCTTCTTCACTCCAGAATTATCTCACTTTCTCTTCTTCAGTCCAGAGTTACCCCACATTCTCTTCTTCAGTCCAGAATGTCACCATAGGTCCAGTTCTGGCTTGTTAGGGATGACTGAAAACTCCTTCTCCTCCATTGTTCATGGGAGTGTTGCCTTCTCAGAACTGCACAACAATTTTGAATCCCGAAGCGGAAAGAAGATGAAGGCATGTTAGGCATTAAACTTGCCAAACTAGGTGACTGACTGTCTTTATCGTAGTGACATGGCAGCCGCGCTGGTTGTTTACCATACCATTAAAGCTGCAAACTTGTTTCTGCCAGTTTGTTGGATAGTGCGTCTTCAGTAAAAAGCTCAAATGGAGGGATATACAGAGATGGATTACTTCATGCAGATCTGAAGCTTAGAAAGTTATTAAGCTAGTTTTGTATACATGTATATGATATAGATGTGTGTTTGTGTGGTGTATGTATAGTACATACAGACTGTGTTTTCATCTGACCAAGAT
>JADBJO010024461.1:0-25148 GCA_016801955.1 Conus betulinus
GAACCCAGGCAACCCCGGGCCTCGCGCTCACGTGCTGCCATCCCAGACTGCCACGCGCGGCAGGGGTTCCGGAATGATGGATGACGGGAAGGCTGGAGCTCAGCAGGAGACCGAGAGGCCCTGCGCGGGTGTGAGGAATGGGAGGAAAATACAACTGACAGCCTGACAAAATCCCCAGTACCAAACTACCTTTTAGGACGATTAGAGAGAGAGAGAGAGAGAGAGAGAGAGAGAGAGAGAGAAACCATTGTACTTGGACATAGTATTTCAACATATTAAACCTCTCTCTCTGTCTTTCTCTCTGTCTCTCTCTATCAGTTCTCGCTGTCTCTGTCTCTCAGTCTCTGTCTCTGTCTCTCTCTCCTCTTCTCTTACCATGCTAAAGTGCCAGTTTAACAATGCATACACCACAGCCAAAGAGAGAGAGACGAGAGAGATAGAGACAGAGAGAGAGAGATGGAGGGGGAGGGGGGGAAGGACAGAGACTGATACGAGAGACAAAGGCAGAGAACGGGGCCGGTGTTGAAATTTGGGATTGGGTGGGGGGACGAAGAGGAGGGTGAGAGAAATAAAGAGGAAGAGAAAATTGGCCTCCTATTCCATTTTTTCCGCTTTGATATATGTGTTTCAGAACCGCATTCTCTTGTTTACAGCACCTGTCTTTTTCATGCTCACACAGACACAGATGCACACACACACACACACACACACACACACACACACACACACACACACACACAACGCGCGCGCGCACGCACGCACGCACGCATGCATGCACACATGCCCGCGCGCGCGTGCACACACACACACACACACACACACACACACACATACACTCACACAGATACACGCACGCATGCACGCAGTAACACAGATAGAAAGATAGATGGATGGATGGATAGATAGAGGGATCATAAAATCATAGAGGGGGGGGGGGGGGGGGGGGACAATTGATTCAACTGTTGTATACAAACTAAAATAGCAAGAAATTTGTTAATGTAATATGCTCTCGACCTTAAGTTCAAAGTAAAAACAAAAGCACCATTTCAAACGAGAAAAGTTGCAGAACATTCGTTGCTGCAACCGAAACCTGAGGGCACTTTTCGTCTCCATAAAAATAATGTGATTTAAAAGCGCCGTTGAAGCCGTCGACATTATTCCATTATGTCTGGAGTGCACAGTCACAACCGGCAAAGAATCAACTTCATCATGACAGTGCCTCTGTCTGAAAGTGGCTTCATCGTCATGTCGTGCATAAAAACCATGATTATCTCCAGTGTTTGTTTCTCTGTTGCTTAGTTACCGACCGCTGTGAGGAATGCAGCGACTGCAGAGTTAGCTCCGCTTTGAAAGGGAGCTAATCGGGAAGGAATGACAATTATGCGGGAAACCTGAGAGCGACACAATGTAACTATCGTCTGCTCATGACTGGAGCGAAGCTCGTAAATGTCCGGAGATTGGCGTGTGTGGTCTACCGCTAGGACACACGCCACAATTAGAAATACATACCAACACGCTGTATAATCCAGATAACAGGTTTTGAGTTATAACATGCATCTAAAAGCGGAAAAACAGAATGACCTCAAATATCAGCCCTCAACGTCTTTTTCCAAACCTTGCGCAAAGACACGTCCCCGTTTAACTAAGACCCAAAGATTTATGGGCGTTTAATCCATTCTCCTTCAAAAATCCCTTTTGGTTCATGTGACTTGCCCCCCTTGACTGCCCCACGTCATGTCCACCTCAGAGGTTTAATTCAGATCCCTTTCCTAGAGCTTTCCCACTAAACTGACAGGAGGACGAAGAGAAATGCTTATGCCTGATCGAGTGAGAATTTGTCAAGGAGAAAACAACTGTTTACTTAGGAAACTAAACATCATTTTGTCTCTTACTGAAGTGGCAGCAAGATCAAAACGGAAAGTGGAGTGACAGGAAATACTGGCCTTTTTAGGAGTTTACCTGGCTGGCAACAGCAGCGTCTAGACAGCTTAAGAATCATCAGTTTGTCAAACCAATACAGCACTCCACTCGGGTTCATCCAGATGTAGACTAGGGGAACAACTTCGACCAAACATGGTTCTGGGAATAACATACACCCAAAGGGAGCATAGCCCAGGGAAACACCATAGACCCGGATGGAACTCTCGAGAGACTCGAAGGGAACACAGAATTGGGGAACACATAGACCCAAAGAAAATGCTCAGAACACAGGCAAATTTTTACAACAGGAGCAGCACCCCCCCCCCCACTCCTACACACACACACACACACACACACACACACACACACACACAGAGTCCGACAGACAGCAGAACAGACAGACAGAGACATACAAGCAGGTTGAGAGAAAGAGAGACAGACAGACAGACAGAGACAGAGACACAGAGAGATGTGAGGGTTACAAAAATATAGGACAGTTTTTCGAGGAGTTTGTGGTGATGTAGGTGGGTGTGACGGGATGGAAAATGTGGAACAGGTTTTTGGAATGTCAATGAGGGGCGTTGTTTGGTCCTGTGCTTTATGTGCCTGTAATTGAAATGCAACTCGAAGATGTCCGAACTCATTTGAACTTGTGTTTAGCAAAGTTTTTTTTTCATGTTCATATTGGAGAGTTTACTGCTTTTCTTTTTATTAGTTTTAGTTGGTTTTTTTTTTTACTCTCTCTCTCTCTCTCTCTGTGAAATTGCTGTTATTAATATATTTTAAGATAGGAGCGTAAATTAAAGCATGTGTGCTTTTCTTTTCCTTGAAGATGTTCTTGTTCTATGTCTCTGGAGAGAGAGAGAGAGAGAGAGAGAAGAGAGAGAGAGAGAGGAGGGAGGGAGGAGGGAGAGAGAGAGAGAGAGAGAGAGAGAGAGAGAGAAGAGAGAGAGAGAGAGAGAGAGACAAGAATGACAAAAAGCAAGCAAACCGTTAATGTCACGGAAATTTCACGGAAGGCTGAAAAATTTGGCATTTTGTCCTAATGTTTTAAAGGCGTGGTAAATTGAAAGGGTAATATCCCGAGACACTGTTAATTGCTCATTGTAGCAGAATGCTTATGATTTTCTTCTGTCCCCTTCTTTTGAGCGGATCACATTAAGAGTTTGAAAAACTGTTTTTTTCTTTTTTTTTTTTTCCTTTTCCTTTTTTTTTTTTTTTTTTTTTTTTTTTTTTTTTTTTTTGCTTTTTTTTTTTTTAGCTTTTTCCTTTATTTTAGTTCCGTGCACTGATGAAATATTTACGTTTCTTCCTTGAGTTTGTTCCGTGCACTGATGAAACAAACACTTGATTTCACAAAATATTCGTCTGAGCTCAACGTAAAAAACACTTTTGTTCACAGTTTTTTCTTTTAAACCCACGCCCTGCTTCCCCGAAAGGTCAAACACAACGTATAAAATGCGGTTTTTCTTCAATAGCGTCGTTCGCGTTTCCTTGAGAAGTTACTGCTTTATCTTCATGCGTCTTCTTCCGACTTTTTCTTTCTTTTCTTTCCTCTTTCTTCTTTCCGTTCTTTTCTTTCTTTTCTTTCTGTTCTTTCATTAATGAACTGCCGTAAAAACTGCCTATCTTTTCTAACTGAATCCTTAAGGGTGATTCTGGGTGTTGAACACGAGATGATAAGTGTGAACTGTTTGAGACGAGGGTGATAGAACTGGAAAATGTGGGGCAAAACTCGGTGCACATCTATAACGCTGTCGTATCCAAGCTGCGTTTTATGGCAGGAATGATGCTCATAAACGTCAGGAATGCTGGCAGTGTGTGTGTGGTGTGTGTGTGTGTGTGTGTGTGTGTGTGTGTGTGTGTGTTTAAGAGAGATGGGATGTGGCAATGACTGGAGGTAGGGGTGGGGTTGGAAAGGGTGTACGTGGCATATGTTTTGTTGTGCTCTGGTAATTTGAATTGATTTCTCACAGATTATTTTGTGCATTGCTCTACTTATACCTTTCAGCTTGTTTGAAATAACAATCATGTTTCGTTCAAGGGAGAGGTTATTATAATTATATGCTTACGATTACGTGAGTGTTTTTTTGAGGCATTATGGAAATAGATAGATAGTCAAACACACACTCCCACACACACACACACACACACACACACACACACACACACACACACACACACACAATGAGCGCTGCGCGCTACACGCAACACAGACATAGACAGACAACAGACACACACCAACACCCACTCCACACACACACATATAACACAACACACACACACACACACACACACACACACACACACACAACACACACACACACACACCACACACACACACACACAGAGGCGCGTGGCGCGCGCGCGCGCACACACACACACACACACACACACACACACACACACACACAGAGTGCCTTCTCTCTCTCTCTCTTCTCTCTCTCTCTCTCTCCTCTCTCTCTCTCTCCATCCACCCCGTAGCAGACTGAGCAGATGTGAACAGCCATGAAGCTTGGGTCACAGACAAAAGAGCAGCGTCCAAAGGAGGCACGGTGACCACAGGGGGTGAAGACAGAAGAGGACTTTCAGCGACTGCAGAACCGTCCCCGACGAAACCTTGCCTGGAACGGAACATGGCACGCGGGCACGTCACAGTGTCCCTCCTCAGGTCTGTATGGGATCCCCTGCCCTTGACTCTGGTCCCGGTGAAACTGGGGGGAATCGACGACCGACTTCAATGGCCGCTGTGTCAGTGCAAGGAAGCAGTACCACATGTTCTGAGCTCATGCAAAGTTGCACAGGAACCCCTGGAAGGCATATAATGAGACACAATCAGGTGCTTAAGCTCTTACCATTTCCCTCCCTTAGTATGTTACGCCGCGCCTTGGGTACTTGTTCCATTCTTGCCGTGTCCAATCACACGCAATGTCATCAATCACACACATTTCCTGCCTTCGTGTTTTTGCAGATGCCTTTACAAATTCAGAGTCTAAAGCTAAGCATTTTGGTGACGTATCTATTGGGTAATCTTTGAAGTATGACCACACTCGGTCGGTTGTTGTAGCCCAGTTTTTCTTAAAACAACATCACAAACAGTCATCATAACCAGCATCCAAATGTCTGAACTGGTAAGTGTTAAAAGAATCGCATCGCAAACGCGGCTAGCGCTGCCAGAGGAGGAAACCATATGCGGCCCACCAGAAAGCCCAGCAAGCAGCAGCGTTCCCACATTGCAGGAGGGCTACCCATCATGTGTGTGGACTAGCTGTGGGACAGAGAGCATGGGGTCGGGGTTTACTACATGAATCGGTAGGACTTGGGAATGCACAGGCATACCTTCCAAAAGTGGGAACACCACCACCCAGGGATGACCAGGACGGGGTGAGATGGAGACCGGTATTTCACTCCCTTCAAGGTCGTTTCCGGAATTATCTGATGCTGATTGAACTCGCTGTGTGCTCTATGGAAGCAGTGCAGAGCCAAGCCCACACCCTACAGAGTGAAGAAAAACGTTTGCTGGTCCAGCCAGCAGCTTGAGGGAATCTGGCTTCGACGCAAGAGGTTTAGAAAGGGGTAGAGAACCCACCCACCCACCCATCCATCTCCATCCATCCATCCATCCATCCATCCATCCATCCATCCATCCACCCATCCATCCATCTCTCTCTCTCTCGATCTGTCTGTCTATCTAAGTATGTGTGTGTATGCATGTATGCATGCATGCATGCATGCATGTATGCATGTATGTATGTATGTATGTATTTTATCCATCCATCTATCTATTTATCTGTGTCTCTGTCCTGTCTCATTCAATCTCTCTATCTCTCTGTCTGACTGTCCGTATATCTGTCTATCTATCAATCTATCTGTCTGTCTGCCGTCTATCTATCTATCTATCTATCTATCTGACTGTCTGTCTGTCTGTCTGTCTGTCTGTCTGTCTGTCTATCTCGCCACAGAATGGGACAGGTTGGTTGCAGGCTCATCAGCTTATAATCTCCAGAAACAGGTTGAGAGTTTTGGTAGGGAAAAAAAAAAGACTAGAAATCGAAAAAGGCAAAGCCGAAGGCAACTGGAAAAAAAACAGCCACGGGCTGCATCTGGTGGAGGAGGGACAAAAAGTGATCTTCATTTGGTTTGACATGCCATAAGGATGAACCAGGTGTCCTGACTGTAACATGGGGGAGACATGCTTCAAAGAACGCACCGCCTTCAAGCGCCCCCCATTCACACATTTGCGGCGTCAGCACCATGGACATTCGGGCATCCAGGACTCATGACCTGGATACGGCCCGGCCCCCTTACAGTGTATGGGGTTCGTTGCCGAAACACTACTCCGAAGGATGGAATGGTGAGGATGGGGTGGGTGGGTGTGGGAGGAGGCGCAGGGGGGGGGGGGGGGGGGGGGGGGTGGGGGGGGGGGGAAGGGAAGAGGAAGACGGGAGGAAAGCCTTCAATGAAGACCTTTGGCTGTCCAGCTCACCTTAGAGTTTCTTCTCCCCCTCTCCTCTCTCGCTCTCTCTCCTCTCTCTCTCTCTCTCTCTCTCTCTCTCTCGGTACATAGGAAGTTTTTAGTTAGTGTACAGCGTACACTAGGAAACTTTTAGTTACTGTAAATCACGCACACAGGAAGCTTTTTAGTTACTATGCACCGTACACAGGAAGCTTTCAGTTACTGTACACGTACATAGGAGAAGCTTTAGTTACTGTACACGTACATAGGAGAATTTAGTTACTGTACCACTTACACAGGAAGCTTTTTTAGTGACTGTACATATACATAGAAAGCTTTTTCAGAAGAAACTACTGAGGATGACCATCTTCATACAGTCCGATTCACATTGCGAATCGCTCTTTCACAATTCCACATCAACAATAACCCAGGTGGAACAAGCATGGAATCTTTTTTTTTTTTCATATTTCTTTGCGGATCAACTTTAAACGGAGATCACCTAGAGCAGGACACTGCGAAACAAAATGGCTTCATCCTCGGTAGTTTCTTCGCACAATGGATTTATCTAATGGTCCAGCTTGGTGAAAAAGAAAAATGACATACTGGTTTGTATTGATACTGAAATTTCTTCATTTCCGACAGACCAATCTTTAGATCGGTCCAAGTAAAACTTACTGATTTCAAATAAATTTTTTCGCACTAGAGTGCAAAGGTAAAATCTCTGCATGCATCTAATCGCGACCTGAAAAGGGCATTTTGGTCATCTGCAATCTGTAAGTCATGTACGTTAAAGTTGGCACAAACACATTTTCTTCACCCTCGCATGGACGATACCATACACGCCCATGAACAAGTTCACACCAAAGATATGCGTGAATAAGTTGCCCATTTTTTGGTTGACTTCTCAGGTCTAAATCGCAAAGTAGCGTCTTAAAAGATTTCGTTGGTGGTCGATATAATATTTTTGCCGTTAATGTCAACCTATTGCAAATACATCTTCCACAAGACTTTTTTTTTAAGGAAGACAACGGGGAAGAGTGAGGGGAGGGAGGAGAGCTAGAGGGATGAAGTGTAAGGGTTGTGGTGAATCAGGTGGATGGGTGAGGTGGGATAGGCAGATTTTTTCCTTTGAATGAAAATCTGTATTTAAAATGCCATTTGACAAACGATATAACAGTACTTAACAAACTAATCAATACACATAACAGATTGATTACAATCATTTTTTATCATACGAACAAAGCATAAATTGTCATTTTTTGTAACTTCGGAAGGGTGGCAAAAATCATTACAACTTACTACTCTCTTCTCCTTAGCCTTTCCGTCAGATTTTAATAACCTTCGCTGGCGAGACATTAGCCAGTCAGTGGATATCAACAGAAGCTCATTTGGAAGAAAAAAAAATTAACATCACAGAGCCGTAATTTGTAGGTTTAGGAGAACAAAAGATAGTAAAATTGTCGTCCGTTTCTGTGGTGGACAAATTGAATCTATATGGATACCAAGTACAATTAACTACCCTCTGCTCAGTAATAGTTATTTTACGATATGTTCTTCAATCCTGTATTTAATACTAATTGTCGTAGGAAATGGAAAATGGAACAAGTGGAACATGTTTTTTTTTCCACTTTACATCAATAGATATACGTTTTGGAAACATTATAAACTCTAAGGCAGAATCTACATCTAAGTTTTCATCCACGCCAGAACAATTGCCAGTGTAACATGAAATTCTTATTATTATGAGTGTGTTCACATTTTTTCTTGCAATAAACGTTCAACAAATTTCCAGAAAACTTGTACAGATTTGCAGCCCCATAAGAATGTTCAATGGCGTTTTCGTTCTTCATTACAAAATGAACATTGAACCGTATTAGTTTACACACATTGCATTCAAAACAATATTAGCTGCAATAATTCGATGGATAATTCTTATTTTGTAGCCATTTTAAGTTTCACATCTTTCATTTTACTGATTAAAAAAAAAGAACTTTCACTGGGAAACGCTCAAATTCATTTTCGCTGACCACTTTGAACACAACTGAGTTCATTATAGTCAAATGTGTAGTGATTATGATATCCTTTTGCACCTTTATTTGTATTAGGGGGTGGGAAGATTAGGATGTATGTTGTTTTTATCTTGTTAAAATATACATGTTTTTAATTGGTATGATAGTTTAAAAGTGTCAGCGCCCCATACACCAGTACACGAATAAACCCAGACACCCTGTATCAAACGACAAAAACATTTACTTCAGCAAGCTAATTTCCATCCGCTGAAAACCGTTCAGGTATTGCATGATGGGGGTGTGAGTGAACAGGAACAAATGTAAAGAAGAAAAGTGTGGGGAAAATAGGATGATGAAGGACTTAAAAAAGGAAGATTTGTAGTCAGTGGCTACCTATTTGTCTCCCCATACACGAGCTCATTGGGGGTTTTTCATGTGAACATCCAAAATGCTTTTGTTTTTCTTTTTCTTTTTGTTCTGTTAAACCAAAACAAATGAAGCGATTCACAATGCGCAATTACTTTCTCATCGAAATTCCATATTTTCGAACAGTGTCGTACGATAAACTTATTCCTTTTGCACCTTTATTTGTATTAGCGGATTGGGAGGTTGGGATGTATGTATGTATCGGAAGAAAAAAATCGTAGAAAAAGATTTAGTGGCGTTACCTACTTCATAAGTATAATACCATAGAAACGTTGCATTTTTTTTTTTCTCTACTGCAAAGATCTTTGCAAGCAGGCTCAGACCTAGAACGACTTTGAAACAACATTCCGAATCAGTGATAAACAAGCATCATCACAACATCATGTTATCTCCTCTTCACTCTTGCTGCCCCGTGGGCCCTGTTTTCTTAGACACGATAACATGACTTCAGTAATGCATAATAGTCTTCACTTTATTTATTTAGTACGTTTTACTTTTTAAAACATCATTTAGTAGAGAGAGAGAGAGAGAGAGAGAGAGAGAGAGAGAGAGATTCACTCCATCACTGATTAGTTATACAGTGTGTATCCGTTGCCCCTGCAGTCCAGGTGACTGCGGCTGTGCTGTTTTTTTGTTCACACTGCTCTTTAAATGGACTTGCTTCAGAGGCAGCCAGAAATGGAAGACAAAGATCGCCTTGCGCAGTCTCTGGAATGGTCTGTTCTTCTCCTGGAAGGCCGTTTTTGGTGTTGATGTCTGGAACTGTTATTAGACTTAAGACTCACCTAAATCAGGTAGTATGGTCTTGCTTTGAAAGCAAGGAGTCAAAAAGTGACATCATTGTGTATGTAAAGGAGAGACTTTTTTTTTTTTTTTTTTTGGGGGGGGGGTCGGAATTTGGAGGGGGGGGGTACAGGAATTAAGAATTGGCTAATTGATGGGACCTACAAAGGGTAGTGATGATGATTTTTGCGAACATGAATAATACTCAGGTGGATATTTTTTTTAACTAAATACAATTTGACAATTGCAAATTTGAGTTTCTTGACAGCGTGTATGTGCAGCGGAGGTCAAGTTTAGAAGACCATACTTTAAAGCCGTTATTGACATTGTTTGAAAGCTGTTTATGACATTGTTTGAAAGCTGTTTATGGCATTGTTTGAAAGCTGTTTATGACATTGTTTGAAAGCTGTTTTATGACATTGTTTGAAAGCTGTTTATGGCATTGTTTGACTCTCAAGGTCAGTTTAGGTTTTCGTTTTTGCCGCCACGTAGTTCCTTTCTCTATAAACGTCATTATCATTATTTTGATCTGTGTTAATCTTTGACTAGAATTTCTTTGGCAGTTTCTCGAATTATTCCATCGAGTTAGAGAGAGAGAGAGGGGGACAGAGAGAGAAAGGGAGAGAAAAGAGTGAGAGAGGGGGGGAGAGGAGGGAGGGAGACAGAGAGAAAGAGAGACAGACGGACAGACAGACACAGACATGTAGATAGACAGACAGACAGACAGACAAACAGACAGTGAGACAGGCAGACAGACCATACAAGTATTATTTATTATTTATTTTGGCCGCCAGGAGGTCTCTGCCATCATCACCCGAAGACGAGACGACCAGGACCCCAAAACTACACATACACACACACGCGCGCACGCACGCACGCACGCACACGTTACGTACCCAGCAGCCAGCAGAAAAAACCTCGTTAAAAAACATTGATTGTTCTAAAAACCTGACAGAAAGCAATAATGACAGCTTCATTTCAACAAAGAAAAAAAAAACATAAAACAAACAAACAAAGCCAAGCCTGTAGCCTACCGCACACGAAGGGGAAAATCTTCATATCTTCTGGCATTTTACGAGGAAACAGAGGCACACAAAGAGACACGATGGCATTATAGATACGCTCTCAGAAGGGCCGCGGGGTTTTCGTTTCAGTCATCTCTCTATCAGATTAGGTCGGTGCCCGGAAAGCGAATGGGCTCTTTGGCGGTTTGTGTCGCTCACACAACGGATAAAGCGAGCCGCAGAGAAAATGGGGCATTAAGATTATAATCAGGTTGTGTGTGTGTGTATGTGTGTGTGTGTGTGTGTGTGTGTGTGTGTGTGTGTGTGTGAAGTGTGTGAGTGATGTGAGTGTGTGTGTGTGTGTGTGTGTGTGTGGTGTGTGTGTGTGTGTGTGTGTTGGGGGGGGGGGGGGGGGGGGGTGTGTGTGTGTGTGTGTGTGTGTGTGTGTGTGTGTGTGTGTGTGTGTGTGTGTGTGGTTTTGTGTCCTGGTCTTCTTCGATAATGACGCTAGCGACCTCCTTGACTAAACTGAATAATAATGTTTGGAAATCATGTCTGTCTGTCTGTCTGTCTGCCTGTCTGTCTGTCTGTCTCTATCTCTCTCTCTCACACACACACACACACACACACACACACACACACACACACACACTCCGAGCTCAAACCAGCTAAGATGCAGGTGCCACATTAAATTGCACAATCTATCCAGTAAACATTTTCCTAATATTTGTGCAGTGAAGCAGCATAAACAGTTTTGGTGAATGTACACATGTACATATTGATAGCACTAAGTAGTGTGTAATGCCGTACTTTTCCTTTCATTAATGTATGATAATGAAATGTATATACGATTCCCATATTTTCTCAAACCGTAACAGGCAATTTATTTTGGCTATGTATTCAACAGTTCTGTAGTTCCTTGATAGTCGTTTTCTGAACATGCTAGTCGTTTCCTGAACATGCTGCTCATTGGAATGCAGTTGCTTCGTATATATTCAAAAATAAACCGTTTCACTTTTGTCCAAATATTCTAATGCATGTTGGTTATTTATGTGTGTTCTTAACACACTAGAAGTTGACATGAACTAAGGATCTTCGTATGTGTGTGTCCTGTTGTTGTTTTTTTGTGTGCATACATACACAGTTAGGAACCATTAGCTTGTGTACTCAATTGTTGGCTCAGAAGATGACTAAAAACCCAGCTCCACACTTCTGCTGCTAGACGCTGCTGAGGGCGAGACCTGTGCCCCTCTCACCAAGAAGAGGGTTGTCTTAACCCATGGCCGTACAGCGTCAGCTGTTGAGGGTTAATACGTCATTTTTCGCCCACGTCATCTGCCTGTCTACTCTGGTGTCTTTTCTCACGTGTGCATGTGGGTTTTGGTTTACCGTTTTTTTTTTGTTCTAATCACCTGTTCTATTTTGTACCTCAAACTGTAGACTATTGTGACAAAGACTGCAGTTTCTTCATTGTACCCAGTTTCCGTGGGTTACCTTGTCATGCTATCAGCCGCTCCACATGGCTTGACCTTGTCCTCTTCTACCTACTTGCCCCCCCCCCCCCCCCCCCCCTGCTCCCCCCCCTCCCCCCCTAACGTTGACCCAGCTTTTCTCTCTGGCCTCTGTCTAGTAGACATACCAGGAAAACTGAATTTGAAGAAAACAAAAAACAATGCTGAATAAAGAACAGAGAGGTTGGGAGAGTCCTTGGGTTATCGGTCCATCTCTTCACGTTGTTGCCTGAACTGCGGAGTTTTCTTTCTGCGGTCCTGATAGACAATGGTTTCATAGTCCCAGATTACAGATAATAAAACTGTAGGCGATGGCTGCATAGTCACAGATTACATATAATAAACTGTAAGCGATGGCTGCATAGTCACAGATTACAGAAAATAAATTGTAGGCAATGGCTGCATAGTTACAGATTACAGATAATAAACTGTAGACAATGGCTGCATAGTTACAGATAATAAACTGTAGGCAATGGCTGCATAGTTACAGATTACAGATAATAAAGTGTAGACAATGGCTGCATGGTTACAGATGACAGAAAATAAATTGTAGGCAGTGGCTGCATAGTCACAGATGACAGAAAATATTGATAAAACAGTTTCTGGAAGATTTGTTGACCTTCTTTCTGTCAATCGATTATCTCGTTTTACCTTTGGCTAAGCAGCCGCTGGTATTCTTGAAGTGAGACCCTGTTGACAAGGGCCCGCCGGAAACGATTGAAAAGAGGCCCATCTGATTCCACGACCAATTCACACAGAGGGGCTAATGCTTTCATTTCGCTCAAGGAAGGAATGACAAAATCTCCGACTTGGAGATAGGGTAATTGCCCCTCATTTTTGCATTTTCGCTGGGGAGGGGGTGGGGGGAGATATTCCCTTTTTTGCTGAGGGAAAGACAAAAATCTGCAACTTGCAAATAGGGCAACTGAGCCACAATTTTGAAATGCTTTTCCTTGTACCATTCCGTGCGTGAACAAACTATTTTCGGTATATGTGTGTAAATCTTTCCATGTTGTTTCAAGAATGACAGGATTTATGTGTAAATCTTTCCATGTTGTTTAAAGAATGACAGGATTTCCAATTTGGAGATTAGGTTTTGGCCCTCTTTTTCGCGCGCGCGCGCGCGCGCGCGCGCGCGTGTGTGTGTGTGTGTTGTGTTGTGTGTGTGTGTGTGAGAGAGAGAGAGAGAGAGAGAGAGAGAGAGAGAGAGTGTGTGTGTGTGTGTGTGTGTGTGTGTGTGCGCGCATATTTGCAGTTCTTCTCCTTGTACCATTATTAGTGTCAATTTGTTTTCAGTAGTATGTGGATGCTGAATTTTTTATTGGTATGATGGATCGATGTACACATCTTTTGTTTTTCTATTGCTGTCTTGTATATAGCAGTTTTTAAAGCTGCTTTGAAGCAGCCTGGCAACAGCCCAGCAGTCAGTGACTTATCTTCTCAATGGATTTTGTCTGCAGGCTTCTTCACTGGGCCAGCGCGCAGGTCGACCCGTGGGTGCGGACTATGTTCAGCAAAACCTGGGCTTCTCCCAGGCCCACAGTGACCATTCCCCAAGTGGATGCAGCGTGGATTCATGCCCCCTCTGGACCAACATCCTCTCCTTGCCGGTAGATCGCCTGATCGTGACGCTCAGTGACCTGCAGCAGAAAGACGAGGACCTGAGGGAAGAACTGAGATCATCACGTGATTGGAGACCAGTCTGCCTGATCATTTTTTTTTTTGACAGATCGTTTCCTTGCCAGTAAGAGCGGCGTCTTAAAAAGAGAAGGAACATGATGGATAACAGGAGCCTGTGATGGAGTCGTGGCCAGGCGGTGTATGTTGCTGTGTGACTGCCCACTATATGCGGCCAGTTCTTGCGTGTCCCGAGTGGCAGACAACTGGGTGTGTGGTTTGCAGGAAGCTCTGGTACAGTTATCCTGCAAACATGGCGTCAGAAATGGAGACACCCAAAACGATGTTTAAGAAAGCCTTTCGCAACAGTTCATGCAGCTCTTCAGGGTGACAGCCTTTTGCACTTGACATTCAACCATTTTTTTTTGTTGTTGCTTAAAACCGTTTTTTTTTCAGCATACAATACTGGATAGTTCACTGTAGGGATAGTATCGGTGCATGAGCCTCCTATAGTCAAATTTGTCTACAAAATTTTACATACGCTGAAAAAAACGGTTTTGACTATAGGAGGCTCATGCACCGATACTATCCCTACAGTGAACTATCCAGTATTGTATGCTATGCATTACTTTCTTTCTCTTTCTTTTTTTTTTTTTTTTTTTTTTTTTTTTGGGGGGGGGGGGGGGTAACATTGGAAATTCGCTCATACCATGAGGTGGAACCTCTAAATCTCCAAAATGCAGATGGGGCGTTTCAGAACCCATTTGTTTCGTGCTGCTCATACACCCACTCTTATACGGTTTTTTTTTTTTTCCAATGGAAAATTCGCTCGTATCATGGGGTGGAACCTCTGAATCTCCAACATGGAGATAGGCCGTTCCAGCCCCCAAATTTCCATTTCCTTCTTCACAGTTCATCCACATATTGGTTATTTTCAAAACGCAATAATGATCCAACTTATGTACACTTGTTTACTATATATTCATCAGTTTTTTTTTTTTTAGTTTCATGGGTTCCTGATCGGCAACGTTCTTGCCTCCGTATACACTCGACCTGCACACAGAAATAGGTTGGCATCCGTCGACACAATCGTATTCCACCGTGGAGTTGCAGCGCCTGCTGTGGCTAAAGAGCCCGATCCTTGAGCGACAGATGCTCTTGCTGCAGGTGAAGTCTCGGTCTTCGGCGCCTCTGCTCTGCTCTGCTTGTTTGATGCCGGCCTTGGTGGTGGATCGCCAACTGATCTCTCAAGCTGCTGGCTCGAGGCTGCCGGCCCTCAAGTCCCGCTTGTATACATCTGTGTATCGCAGGGCCGGCCGTGCTGTGGGTCTGGAGCCAGCTCGCCGTACAGCATGTCCTTTGGGATACCGTCGTCCATGCGGCTGACGTGGCCAAGCCAGCGCGTGCGTCTTTGTCTGTCAGCAAGGTGAAGGATGTCCTTGTTGGTGACGTGGTCCTGCCAAGCGATGCCCAGGAGTCTTCTGAGGCACCGCAGGCGGAAGGCGTTCAGTCTGCGTTCTTGCCGAGAGTACAGGGTCAACGCTTCGCTTCCGTGGAGACGAGTGCTCCGCACGCAGACTGTGGCCCTTTCATCTTCTTGCCTCTGTTTGACGATGCTCTCCACCTGCACACAGCAACAAGCAATTCGTAAAGGATCAGTTTCATCAGGGCAGTGTCACTGCGTGGCCAAATTAGGAAGAGGGTCCGGTGGCTACGACTTCGATGTCTGACCGACGGATTAGCCCAATGCACTGGTCAGACCTCAAGTTCCTATTGACATTGGCTGTGCCGTTATTGTTGTGTTGTGCGTTTTTGTGGGGTGCTATGCGGGTGTGGGGCTTGGGGGTGGCAGAGGGGGTGTTGGGGTATGTGTGTGTGGTGTATGGTGCGTGTGACGGGTTTTCGGAGGTGTGGGGGTGTGGGGGTGTGTGTATGAGGGTGTGTGTGTATGAGGGTGTGTGTGTATGAGGGTTCGTGTATGGGGTTCGTGTATGGGGTGTGTGTGTGTGTCTTGGGGGGGGGGGGTGCATAAGCGGGGTAGGTAGGGTGTGCAGATGGGGTGGGGGGGTTGGGAGCGGGGGTGGGTGACGGGTTGGGATGGGCTGGTTATGGTGGTGGGTGTCTGTCTGCGTGCGTGCGTGCCTGCCTGCCCCCCCCCCTCTCTCTCTCTCTCTGTCTCTGTCTCCCTTCCCCCCCCCTCTCTCTCTCTCTTTGTGCGCGAGCACGCACGCACGCACGCACGCACACACCTCTGTGTATCTACTTTTAACTCCATATGTACATAGTTTAGTGTGCACATGGTGAATCACGTAATAAACAATTTTGTAGGAAATCATTTCAGTGTTGGATCGGCTTGAGTGTAAACTGTATGAGCTAACCAATAGATTACCAATTTAAAATGTCAAAGTTGAAAAGAACGGGGATGAGAAGTAGAGGAGGGGGGGGGGGGGGGGGAGGAGGAGGAGGAGGAGGAGGAGGAGGAGAAGAAGAAGAAAACGACGACGATGATGAAAATGGCGATGACGACGAGGACGACGATTAACAAGAAGAAGAACAAGAAGAATAGATCATAACAAATGAAGAAGATAGAAAAGGAGAAGGAGAAAGATGATGAGAGACAGGTGCAAGAAGAGGGGAAACAGAAGGAAGGCAAAGAGAAACTGGGGGTGAGCAGATGAAGGATATACAGTGGAGAAAAGGACTTTGGTATGTGTCTACAGAGTTACAGACGCATGTTGAAGAGCTGTAAAGAAGCAGAGAGTTCAGACAGCCGAAATTAGAAGGTACAGAAGCGAGATATATATATATATATATATATATATATATATATATATATATATATATATATAGAGAGAGAGAGAGAGAGAGAGAGAGAGAGAGAGAGAGGGGGGGGGGATGTAGACACACCAAACTGTTCGGGACTTTGTCCGACATGAATGTTCCCCCCGTGAGAAAGGGGCATCCCGTCATCTAAATGAGGGGGTGGAACTAGGGGGGAGGGAGGGAGGGATGGAGAGAGAGAGGGAGGGAGGGAGGGAGGGAGAGCAGGGGAGGGAGTAGAGCGGTGGAAAGACTTTGTCTGGTCGAACGACTCCTAAAGGGGAACAGGACAGTGTCCACTGATGAATGCTCCCACAGATGATCCGTCGCACAGGGCTCTTCAGGACCTCGTCCATCACCGATCTCAACGAGCACCAGCAAAACGCCACGGCGTCCTTCTAGACCCCCCCCCCACCCCACCCCACCCCCCCCCCCCACCCACCCACTTCCCCTCTTCTGTTTCTCTTTTTCTCCTTCCTTAAATCTGCCCTCCCCGCCCACACCCGCTCCCTTCCTCCTCCCCCCCCCCCTCACACACACTACCTTCCCCTTTTCTGGTACATGGTGCCCCCCCCCCCCCCCCCCCAATCTACCAGAGTATTCTGTTATGTGCTTTTTGGGGTTAAGCGGCTTCGCTTGAAACGGTGTAATTGATACTGGAGCTGTCCGTTTAGACTGGCCCCGGGAAGATAATCTAACGAGGCGTGAAAGAGAAAGACTCTTGGCACACACTGAGTATTGAGAGTAATTAATGTTCTTACGATTTAATGTCTGCATATCTAGGTAACGGTTTGAAACAACTCTTAAAGAGCGCAAAGTATGCTTGTAGGAAGAAAAAAAAGATAGACAGATAGAAGAAAGGAAGAAAGAAAGAAAGAAACGAAAGACAGACAGACAGACAGACAGAAAGAGAGAAAGTAAGAAAAAAAAAGAAGAAAGAAAAAGAGGAGGACGACTCTTATAACCCGTAACATTTTACTTTACATGTCAGTTTCTATGTCAAACAAGTGAGTGTACGTGCTCGTCTAAGGGTGTGTGGCTATACTAATTAAGACAAATTATTTGTAATCAGCAAGCTGCTTTTGAACTCGGTTGCTTCTCAAAGCTATGGGCTGGTGTTGGAAATTTAAATGCGTGCATGCGTGCCTGTGTATGCGTGTGTCTAGGCATACACCTGAGGTCATTAGGTATGTATTATCTTCATTGTGTGTTTATGAGGGTGCACATACTCGTTAGAATATATAGTTGTTTGCTTGCTTAGAGTGATGTTTGCCAAGGTTTTTTTTTTTTTCTTTTGGAATGAGCTTCCTTAAAACATGCTACGTGGTGGGTAGTTGTCTTTATTTTTTTTGCGATGATGTTTTAAATGTTACTGTCCTATCTATGAATGGATTTATTGTGTAAAATGACAAACATCACTATTCTGAATTTGTCTGTTGGAGATAATAAAGTCATTCAGAGTTTGCAAGGGGTAAAGTGGGTAATAGGTGGAGATAGTGTGTGCCAGGATTTTTTCTTCTTTTTTTTTTTGGGGGGGGGGGGGGGGGGGGGGGGGGGGGGGGGGGGCGGGGGGGAGGGGGGGCGGGGCCGGGGCCGGGGCCTATCTCAGTATGAACATACACTTTTTAAACACCATGACAGGCAGAAAGCGGTGTAACATACACTTTTTAAACACCATGACAGGCAGAAAGCGGTGTAACATACACTTTTTTAAACACCATGACAGGCAGAAAGCGGTGTAACATACACTTTTTAAACACCATGACAGGCAGAAAGCGGTGTTCGCACCTCTTGTTTTTGTATCGCCCATCGAACCAGGAACCGGACATTTAACTCTGTTATACAGTGCATCTTATATTTTTCTTGCATGGGGCTCCTGTGAGTTCCAGGGAACACGCCAACGCCGGGTCACTGATTCAGATCAACTTTCTACAGACTATTACTCAAGTAAAACAGACATGAAGCTGCCCAACTCCTAAGTTAAGTTTCATTGGTAATGTCGGACGTTCTCGAGAACTTCACATTCACAGAATGCTGAGTCGGAACATGATGGAAAATCCCATCGTGCACGTATTGAGGCGGAGGTCGATATCGGCCGGTTTGAATACGCGCAGACAATCCCCTGACAGCCATTTGTGTGGCTGGGGTGAAGGCGAGAGGATTTCAGCACGTCTTTGATGGAGATGTACAGTTCCACAGAAAGCGGCAGTTCTAACGAGGAGGGGTCTTTTCTCACGACCTTGCCCAGACTTTGCTGAGGTCTGGAACAAAGTTGACCGACTGTCGCTGCGCTCGCTCGCTTTGTTGATTTATGGCAAGTCCAACCATCCAAACCTCCTGCCTGCGTGCTTGCTCTCCCTTGGCGTGCTCTCCTTTTCTTTTGATGGGAAGTCACGTCAGGACTAGGGGTCGGTTAATTTGAAATTCCGAGTGTTGTAACAGATGGGGGGAAAGCGCGAATTTTTAAGTGAAGCATTCTGCTCCCCCTTCACTCCTCTGTCCTGCATACAGACCTCTATTACTCAGGCACAAAGGCGAGAGAAGGGAGAACAATATGTTACATCTGACTCCTGTCCTGCATACAGACCTCTATTACTCAGGCACAAAGGCGAGAGAAGGGAGAACAATATGTTACATCTGACTCCTGTCCTGCATACAGACCCTCTATTACTCAGGCACAAAGGCGAGAGAAGGGAGAACAATATGTTACATCTGACTCCTGTCCTGCATACAGACCTCTATTACTCAGGCACAAAGGCGAGAGAAGGGAGAACAATATGTTACATCTGACTCCTGTCCTGCATAGAGACCTCTATTACACAGGCACAAAGGCGAAAGAAGGGAGAACAATATGTTACATCTGACTCCTGCATACAGATCTCTATTACACAGGCACAAAGGCGAAAGAAGGGAGAACAATATGTTACATCTGACTCCTGCATACAGACCTCTATTACACAGGCACAAAGGCGAGAGAAGGGAGAACAATATGTTAATCTCACTCCTGTCCTGCATACAGACCTCTATTACACAGGCACAAAGGCGAGAGAGAGGGAGAACAATATGTTACATCTGACTCCTGTCCTGCATACAGACCTCTATTACACAGGCACAAAGGCGAGAGAAGGGAGAACAATATGTTACATCTGACTCCTGTCCTGCATACAGACCTCTATTACACAGGCACAAAGGCGAGAGAAGGGAGAACAGTATGTTACATCTGACTCCTGTCCTGCATACAGACCTCTATTACACAGGCACAAAGGCGAGAGAAGGGAGAACAGTATGTTACATCTGACTCCTGTCCTGCATACAGACCTCTATTACACAGGCACAAAGGCGAGAGAGAAGGGAGAACAGTATGTTACATCTGACTCCTGTCCTGCATACAGACCTCTATTACTCAGGCACAAAAAGGCGAGAGAAGGGAGAACAATATGTCACATCTGACTCCTGTCCTGCATACAGACCTCTATTACACAGGCACAAAGGCGAGAGAAGGGGGAGAACAATATGTTACATCTGACTCCTGCATACAGACCTCTCTATACACAGGCACAAAGGCGAGAGAAGGGAGAACAATATGTTACATCTGACTCCTGTCCTGCATACAGACCTCTATTACACAGGCACAAAGGCGAGAGAAGGGAGAACAATATGTTACATCTGACTCCTGTCCTCCATACAGACCTCTATTACACAGGCACAAAGGCGAGAGAAGGGAGAACAATATGTTACATCTGACTCCTGTCCCTGCATACAGACCTCTATTACACAGGCACAAAGGCGAAAGAGGGAGAACAGTATGTTACATCTGACTCCTGTCCTGCATACAGACCTCTATTACACAGGCACAAAGGCGAGAGAAGGGAGAACAGTATGTTACATCTGACTCCTGTCCTGCATACAGACCTCTATTACACAGGCACAAAGGCGAGAGAAGGGAGAACAATATGTTACATCTGACTCCTGTCCTGCATACAGACCTCTATTACACAGGCACAAAGGCGAGAGAAGGGAGAGAACAGTATGTTACATCTGACTCCTGTCCTGCATACAGACCTCTATTACACAGGCACAAAGGCGAGAGAAGGGAGAACAATATGTTACATCTGACTCCTGTCCTGCATACAGATCTCTATTACACAGGCACAAAGGCGAGAGAAGGGAGAACAGTATGTTACATCTGACTTGAAGAGCAGGAAAGACGAACTGAAAAGGAACAAGAAGAGAGAAAACGTTAGAAGGATGGGAGGGTCAAAGGGAAGATGAATGAACACGATGGAAGGCAGGAAGGATGAAAGCAAGGAAGAAACTGAAGGAAGGAAGGAAGGTAGGATGGATGGATGGATGGATGGAGGAAAGCAAGGAATGAAAGGACGAAGGTAAAACAGATGACAAAGGAACGAAATATGAAGGAATAAAACAATGACTAAAAGTTCGATAAATGGAGGGGAAAGGGAGAAAGGAATGAAGAAAGGATGGGAGGAAAGAAGAGTTAATGAATGATGAAGAACTTCAGGAATATAACAGTGATGAGGCACTGTTTCAGATCCTTATATAACGGCCTGGAATTTCTTTCAAAAGGCTTGCAGACGTGTCTGATGTATTTTCAGGGAAGTGGCAATTCTGGAGAGGCATGACAGGCGGGGAGCAGGGGGGGGGGGAGGGGTATTTCTAAAGAGCCCCTCTCCCCACCCCACCCCCCCACCTCCCACCTTGGCTGATGTCTTGGAGAAAAAAAAAAAGTTGACCGATTGTCGCTGCACTCCCTTCGTTGATTTACGCCCAGTCAGACCGTTGAAACACCCTGCCTGCTTGCTTTGTCTCCCTTGGTGCGCTCTCCTCTCTTGTGACTGAAGTCACATCGGGACGAGAGCTCGTTCCGTCTGGAATTTTGAGTGTTCTAATCGATGGGAGGAAAAGAGAATTTCAAGTCTTTCAGTCTGTGCCCCCCCTCTCCTCCCCCCCCCCCCCCCCCCCCCCCCACACACACACACTCTTCCATTTCATTTCTCCCCTCCCCTCCATTCCACTTTCTTCGTGCTTCTATTAGACATGCGTAATGAGGAAAGGAAGAGATAGAAGAGTTAAAAAAAAAAAAAAAAAAAAACAGGACATGGGACTTCAGAAGAAAGAGGACAAAAGAAATGTTTGGAACGAATACAGAGTCCGGTGAAAGATACGTAGAAAGACAGCAAGGAATAAGGAAAGAAGAATGGTGGAAGGAAGACGGGAATGGAGGAAGGAACAAGAGAATAAAAGAAGGAAGACGGGAATACAGAAAAGAAGGTGGATGGAAAGGAAGGAAGGAAGGAAGAAATGAGAGAAGTGGGAATGAATACAGGGAGGATGAAAAGAATAAATGAATGAGATGAAGAAAGAAGGCGGAAACAAAGGAAGGAAGAGTGGGATGAAGGACAACGAGAGAAAAGGAGGAAAGAATAAACTGAAGGAGGAAGGGTGGAAGAAAGAAGGAAGGAAGCAAGAAAGCACAGAAAAAGAAAGGAAAGAAAGGTGAAATGGAGGAAGGGAGGAATAAAATAACAAAGGAAGGAAGGAAAGGAGGAAGGCAATCAGAAAAGAAAAGGTTTAAACGAGGAACGAAAGGAAGGAAGGAAAGAAAGAACGAACCAAGGAAGGAATATCAAACGTATAAGGAAGGAAGATAAAAATGATTGTGTTGCGCTGTATTATAATTTGTTGTATTGTGTTGTACTGTTTTGACTGCGCTGTTTTGTAGGTGTTGTACTTTATCGTGTGTTAATGTAATGTATGTCGCTGTACTGTTCTGGTTTCCAATGTGTTGTATTGCACTGTATTGTACCTCATTGTACTGCTTTGTAATGTGTTATACTGAATTCCATCGTAAGGTCGTCAATTCAACTGTCGTATTGTGCAGTGGTTTTGTCGTGCGCTACGATGCTGTATTGCACAGCGTTCTCTGTATGTAAATACACTGTGTCGTTTTGTACTGGGCTGCATTACGCCCTGATATATATATATATATATATATATATATATATAGAGAGAGAGAGAGAGAGAGAGAGAGAGAGATAGATAGATAATAGACACAGAGAGAGAGAGAGAGAGAGAGAGAGAGAGAGAGAGAGAGAGAGAGAGCTATGTGAATGGGAAAAAACCAACAAGTTTGTTAATTTGTCCTCAATATTTCGACCACCAGGGCCTTCCTTAAGGGGAATTTTATTCCATCTGAGAAGAATAGTTTTTCGATCAAAAGCTTTTCCACGACTACAACTCAACCAAGGGCTCCAAACTGCAAACCATGAGAAAAAAAAATCACATTCTACCTGGCCGAGAACGGATAATAGCACGAAAGACCTGAAAATAGGGAACGAGGCTGGGGCGGCGGGAGGAGGGAGGGGAGGGGGGAGGGGGGGCGGGGCGCGGGGGAGGGGGGGGGAGGGGCAGGAGGGGGAGGGGAATGAACTGTACTCCTCTCCTCTATTTCTATCCGTCTATGTCTCCCCATCCACATAACAATCAATATATAATGAAAACTTGCAGAGCGCCTATTCTCAGCTAGAGACCAAAAGCTCTAAGCGTTTTACAATCCACACTCGTTTACACAACGGTCTGCCTACCTGGGTAGTGCGGACTGAAGAGCTGCCAGCTGGCGCTTCATTCAGTCTTTTCCCGTGTCATCCAGTCAATATCGTTCAATATCGTTCACTCAATTTCCTTATTTCCGTCGTTCTTTCCATTTCTTACGTAGGGTGCATGCTATGTGTAACGTGTCATCCATACCAACGGCCAAACTGGCCTTCTCTTCCAAAAGTTGGTGATGGGATCTTGCATGTGTGCAAGATGTTATGCGTGCGTTCACACACGGAACCTCGGTTTATAGTCTCATCTGAAGGACTTTAGGGAAATGGAGTCAGAACGAATGTTAACTCCGAGGGAAAAAAAAAAATCCCCCTGTACCGAAACGGCCCGGCAGAGATTCGAACCCGCAACCCCAGGATCACCAAGATTACGAGCCCGGCGCTCTACCAACTGAGCTATTCCTCTCTATTGTACTGCATGTGCATTGTTTGGTTGGGTGTCGTGTCGAATCGCTTTGCAATTCACAATTGTCGATTGCATTGCAATTGTGGTCTCCTGTATTGTTTTCTGTTGTTGCAGGAGAAACTCTCACGCATAGCTGATCATTGACCGCTCCATTGATCGCCCTGTCAATGACAATTTGAACGATCAGCTGACCGCTGGCGGATTCGTTTTCCGAAATCTGACTGAACAGCTGAACCTTGCTGTGTTCACATGTCACAGTCTTTCGCTCCGCACAGTTAGGGAAGGAACTACGGGGGTTCAGTTCAGGTGGGTGATTCTACTGCATGTCACCGCAGTGGGGTAACATGTCACGGTGTAGTGCTCCACACAGGTATGAGAGAAACTAGGAGGGTTCGTTCTGGGTGGTGCGATTCTACTCCATGTCACAGCAGTGGGGTAACATGTCACGGTCTATTGCTCCGCACAGGTATGAGAGAAACCAGGAGGGTTCGTTCTGGGTGGGTGATTTTACTCCATGTCACCGCAGTTGATGAAGATAGTTCCGATTCGCAGTGCCTTTACCAACTATATTCGGTGTCATGTCTGCTTGGGGTAGGAGAGGGCGGGGGCTGGTAGGATTTAGTTCGGGCAAGGGCAGGGTAGTGTGTGAATGATAAAGGGGTAAGGGGTGGTCGTTGGGGTGGACGAAGGATGGCATGAAGATGGGCTGGGGCAAGAGCAAAGAGCAATGCTCCACAGGGCCTCTCTCTCTCTCTCTCTCTCTCTCTCTCTTCTCTCTCTCTCTCTCTCTGTCTGTCTGTCTCTCTCTCCTCTGTCTGTCTGTCTCTCTCTCTCTCTCTCTCTCTCTCTCTCTCTCTCTCTCTCTCTCTCTTTCTCTCTCTTCTCTCTCTCTGTCTCTGTCTCTCTCTCTCTCTCCCCACCTTCCCCCAGCCTCCTCTTCTCTTCCTCGCGACACATTGTTCCTCCGGGCCTCTCTTTCTCCTCCACTCACTAATTCCTACCATCTGAAGGCCTGAGCCTCTATTACACGAGTGTCGTTGTGTGTTAAACCAAGGGTAGGTGAAATGAGGACAGTGAATATCAGTGTGTGGCCAACAGAGATTCGCTGTGAGGGGGGGGGGGGGGGGGAAAGAGAGAGAGAGAGAGACAGACAGAGAGACAGAGATGGAAAGAAAGAGAGAGATATATTTATATGTTTATGCACACACACACACACACACACACACACACACACACACACGCACGCACGCACACACACACACAACGCACACGCACACACAGATAGATAGATAGACAGACAGACAGACAAATAGGAGAGAGACACACAGACAGGTGTGCATATGCGCACATATATTTAGACTGGTGTGGCACACCTCATGAACATGAAAACACACAAACCACGCGTCCACACACCAAACACACACACACACACACACACACACACACACAGAGAGAGAGAGGAGAGGAGAGAGAGAGAGAGAGAGAGAGAGAGGAGAGAGAGAGAGAGAATGTTGTCACCGTCAGGTCTCATCATCAGTGACATCTTCTGGCTTTGTACTATCTCTCCTCT
>JADBJO010024462.1:5000-12500 GCA_016801955.1 Conus betulinus
TCCTGTTCTCACAGATTCACGTCCTCTTTTCTCCATCCAGCCCTTGCCTTCATTACGAAGGAAGAGTTTGCCTTCGTTTTATTTCTGCAACTATTTTATATGTGTGAGTGTTTGGGGGGGGGGGGGGGGGGGGGGGGAAAGGGGGGTGCGCGCGCGCGCGCGAGCGTGTGTGTGGTGTGGTGTGTGTGTGTGGAGTATGTGGTGTGTGTGTGTGTGAGAGAGAGAGAGAGAGAGAGGAGAGAGGAGAGAGAGAGAAGGAGAAAGAGAGAGGAGAGAGAGACAGTGTGGTGTGTGTGGTGTGTGTGTGTGTGTGCGTGCGTGCGTGGGCGGCGTGCGTGCGCGCGCGCGCGATCTGTATGTGCCGCGCGTTGTGTGTGCACGTTGTGTTTGTGGATGCGTGTATGTGTGTATTCCGCTTTCCCTAAGAATCGCAGATAACTTCACTGACAACGGTCGTCCAGCCAGCTTTGCCCTTCCCCCCCCCCCCCCCCACCCCCCCCCACCACCCCCCCACCCCCCCCTCCCCCCACCCCCCCCCCCCCCCCCCCCGTAAACCACCCCCCCCTCCCCCCTCCCCCCTCCACATACACTCTCTTACTGTCAAGTCATCAGCCAAATGTGATGACTCATGTCTCACGCTTTACTCACCGACTGTAACAATCGCAACTTCAGCGTTGGTAGCCTACTTGTTCCGGCTGCGTTCTTTTCCTCTACTTTTCGACGTTCCCAGCTCAGGCTTCAAAAAAAAAAAAAAAAAAAAAAAAAATTTGTTTCTACCGTTGCCTGCTTCTTTCGATTATCTGCCGCGATAGGCTTAGCATGGATTGGGATAGATGTGTAAGAGAGAACCTTAGCTTCCCAATCTGTGAGCTGTTACGTCAGTTGTCTTTTGTTTTGCAGCGTTAGGCGATGAGATTGACGTCATCTTAGCAAAACGTTTGCTCCCAGAATAAAGGTCTGTCTTCACACAGAGTGAGCTCTTCGCTTTGTGAGTGGCTGTAGATTAAAAAAAAAAAAAAAAAAAAAAAAAAAATCCGACCAATCAGAGGATGTTGCTATTTTTGGAACATGAGCGGTAAGGACAAACTATGGGATATGGAGACAATGAGAATGGGTATTTTCTGCTTCGACTTCTAGCCCTTCAAAGCAACATTCATCCTCTTTGCTGCGAAGGTGACGTGGATTTTACAACGGAAAGAATCTGCTCTCTCTCTCTCTCTCTCTCTCTCTCTCTCTCTCTCTCTCTCTCTCTCTCTCTCTCTCTGAATTACAAACTAGATTGTTTAAACTTTGCTTCTTCTCTCTCTCTCTCTCTCTCTCTCTCTCTCTCTCTGAACATGTATACTATACGTTTATGCAATGTCAGTGTCAGTGTCAGTCTCCCCTCCCCCCCCCCCCCTCTCTCTCTCTCTCTCTCACACACACACACACACACACACACACACACACACACACACACACTTGTTTTTTTTTTTTTTTTTTTTTCTCTCTCTCTCTTCTCTTTTTCTTATATAAATACTCAATAATGATCGTCTACGTCGCTCGCGCAAGTTTTGAAAACTTCCACAAGACTGGTCGTCGCTGTTCAAATGTTGGGAGGTGTAAATGACCGTATGAGTATGTGCTTAGTCCCCACAGCGACGAGAACTACAGTCATCATGGCATGAGGTGGTGATGGTGACAGCGACGAGAACTACAGTCATCATGGCATGAGGTGGTGATGGTGACAGGGGCGATAACTACAGTCATCATGGCATGAGGTGGTGATGGTGACAGGGGCGATAACTACAGTCATCATGGCATGAGGTGGTGATGGTGACAGGGGCGATAACTACAGTCATCACGGCATGAGGTGGTGATGGTGATGGTGACAGGGGCGATAACTACAGTCATCATGGCATGAGGTGGTGATGGTGACAGGGGCGATAACTACAGTCATCACGGCATGAGGTGGTGATGGTGATGGTGACAGGGGGCGATAACTACAGTCATCACGGCATGAGGTGCTGATGGTGACAGGGGCGATAACTACAGTCATCATGGCATGAGGTGGTGATGGTGATGGTGACAGGGGCGATAACTACAGTCATCACGGCATGAGGTGATGATGGTGATGGTGACAGGGGCGATAACTACAGACATCATGGCATGAGGTGATGATGGTGGTGACAGGGGCGATAACTACAGACATCATGGCATGAGGTGGTGATGGTGACAGGGGCGATAACTACAGACACCATGGCATGAGGTGATGATGGTGGTGACAGGGGCGATAACTACAGACATCATGGCATGAGGTGGTGATGGTGATGGTGACAGGGGCGATAACTACAGACATCATGGCATGAGGTGGTGATGGTGATGGTGACAGGGGCGATAACTACAGACATCATGGCATGAGGTGGTGATGGTGACAGGGGCGATAACTACAGTCATCATGGCATGAGGTGGTGATGGTGACAGGGGCGAGAACTACAGTCATCATGGCATGAGGTGATGGCGGTGCCGAGACTTTCCAAAGATACAGAGAGACATGATCAGTATCTCCGTCCCTCGTTGGCTTGGAGTAGCGCGGTGTACACTGAAGGCACACACGGCTTCCTGTCGATCTCATTGACTGCGTGTCTGCCTCATGGGCTCTGCGTTGGGCTGTCCCTTCTCTTCTCTTCGCCGCTGATAGTGTGTTGAGCTTTCACGTTGGAACACACACATTCCGCACTATGCACGCGGGCAACAGGTTGACCTGAACGGAGGACAGAAGAAGAATTTGGCATTCGTGATTAACTGAGAGGGTTGCCAGCTAACTGAACAAGTCCTCGTCCGGAAATGGTTATGACCTGCGAGAGAGAATGGACGGGACTTTGGCAAAGACGAATAGTCAGAAAGCCGTCGGGGCGAGATGATGATGATGATGATGATGATGATGATGATGATGATGATGATGATGATGATGGAGAGGAGGAGGAAGAGGAGGAAAAGGGGGAGGAGGAGGAGGACGACGACGACGGACGACGATGATGATGATGATGATGATGATGATGATGATGATGATGATGATGATGATGACGACGACGACGACGATGACAACGAAGACGATGATTATTAGGAGTACTTATACAGTGCATGTCCTCGGTTAGAAACCAAACTCTAAGCGCTTTACAACCCACGCTCCTGTTTGCACAACGGTCTGCCTACCTGGGTAGAGCCGACTGAAAAGTTGCCTGCTGGCGCTTCATTGAGTCATTTCCCGCGTCGTTCAGTCCATTTCAGCGACTCAATGTTCTTCCTTCACTCTTCCAATTTTCACGCCAGATGCATGCTATGGGACCAGCGGCCAAAAACTGGCCGTCTCATCCGAAAATCAATGATGGGGTTTAACGTGTGTGCAAGATGTTATATGTGCATACACACAAGGAACCTTTGGTTTTACTGCCTCATCTGAAAAAAACGTTTTGGGAAATGGGAGTCAGAATCATGTTAAACTCCGATAGAAAATCCCCCTTGTGTCACTCCTGCCCAGCGGAGATTCGAACCCGCGATCCAAAGATCATCAGCATTACGTGTCCGGTACTCTACTTGCTGAGCTATCCTGGCCCCCCGAGATATCGAACCTGTACCTCCGCATCTTTGGATCAGGCAGAAACGGAAAAACCGACGGAACTAAGCGGAAGCTGATGACACTGGCTTTCCCCCCGCAAACCTGGTTAATGAATCTGGATCAGGATTCAGTGAATTTTGCACTCTTTGTTCGACAGGCGTAATAATGCAATGTCAAATAGCTAACTGGCGTAGCTTAATCACACCAAAACGTACAATGTCAAAGAGCTAACTGGCATAGCTGAACCGCACCAAAATGTATGGTGCCAAGGATAAACAGCCTACGCTCCTTGATCAAGAATTCAGTCCAATGTGCTCCACCACTTCCGTGTAGCACGCAATGCAAGCCTCTCTCGCAGCGAGAGGTCGCGATCAAACGTGCTCACTCGCCAAACTCTGCCAGAATCGAGCATTCTTACGTCTTCGTGTTCAACGCAGCCCTGTTTCACAAGCGCGCTCTTAACTTGCGTCAAGCGATATGTTTAGTTTTCTTCACCATCGTATCCATTTACTCATACATTATCAAAGCCTTCACTTCTGTCAATCCATGTGTTCGTTCCTTTCACAATCGGAGACATTTACTCCCACGTCATCAAAGGTTATATTATTCACCAGCTGCCCTTGCTGCTAAAGATAGTACAGCGCTTACTGTGAGTGATCGAAGGGGTATGGAAATGATCGGACTCGCTGCGGTAATCGTGAACCCCTGACGGTCACCCCTTGACACCCTCAGTTATGCAGAACATGCACTGGCTGTCCGTTGTGTATTACTCATTTATGTTTCAACATTGTTTTCTTCGTCAATCTTCGACGGGGACTTGCACTGTTTTTTGTAAGTGTTCGGCTTAATAGGCCTTCTATTATCACATCAACTTACAGGCTTAATAGGCCTTCTATTATCACATCAGCTTACAGGCTAAAAACCCTGATATTAATTGGCTTAATAGGCGTTCTATTATCACATCAGCTTACAGGCTTAATAGACCTATTATCACATCAGCTTACAGGCTTAATAGGCCTTCTATCATCATCATATCAGCTTACAGGCTTAATAAGCCTTCTATTATCACATCAGCTTACAGGCTAAATAGGCCTTCTATAATCACATCAGCGTACAGGCTAAATAGGGCCTTCTATATCACATTAGCTTACAGGCTAATTAGGCTTTCTATTATCACATCAGCTTACAGGCTAAATAGGCCTTCTATTATCACATCAGCTTTCAGGCTGAAACCCTGATATTCACTGGCAGCTGCCGTCTGTCCTACTGTATCGCTGTTCCTTTCCCAGTATGCCGGGCTTCTCCCACATGGCGTATGCTTCATATTCACAAAATCAAATGTTGAGGCGGATAGCTATACTAATTATATCCATAGGCTTCGACTGGCAAAGCTAAATGTTGAGGTAAATCATTGCTGTTGACCTCAACTGGCAAAGCTAAATGTCGATATTTGTGTTAATATACCAATAAGCCTTGACTGGCAGAACTAAATATCGATGTAGATAATTGACGTCAATAAACCACTAAGCCTCAACTGACGATGCTAGATGTTGATCTAAATAACTATTGACGTTGTAATGACAAGCATATATAAACCTCGACTGACAAAGATTAAAGTCAATGTAGATAGCTAACCTCTGTTATACTGACGCAATGTAAGCCTTGCGCTGACAAAGCTAAATGTTGATGTACGCTACGACTGATATTGTGGTGACAGATGATAAGCCTCTTACTGAAAAAAACCCCCAACTAATGCAGGTGTAGATAACAAATGTTGTTATACTGTCATAGCATAAACTTCATACTGATAGAGCTAAATGAGATGTAAATAGCAATTGTCATACAGACACAGCATAAACCTCATACTGATACAGCTAAATGAGGAGATGTAAGTAGCATTGTTTGTTATACTGACATCGCTTGTGTTTTTTCCCAAAATTTTCGGCGAGCGCACGTCGCCTTCTTCAGGTGACTGTCGTGGTCTGAAGCTGCCAGAGGTGCCACAAACGACTGGAACAATCATTCTATCAAACAAGAAGGGAACAGTAGGAACAGTGAAACGCATGGATACAATCTACAATACCAAAACAAAAAAAACCGCGCATTCACATGCGTGTGCATGTCCTGAATGAGGGAATGGTGTGCACGAGCACCGAGTGATTGACTGCGTGCGTGTGTGTGCAAGGGAGGGTGGGTGGTGCAAATGTATATTATGTGGGGGTGTGTGAATGTGCCTGTGTTTTTCCAGGTGTTGTTGTTTGTTTGTTTGTTCGTTCGTTCGTTTGTGTGTTTTTTTTTTTGGTGTGTGTGTGTGCGCGCGCGCGCGCGCTCGCGCGCGCGTGCGTGCGTGTGCGTGCGTGCGTGTGCGTGTGTGTGTGTGTGTGTGTGTTGTGAGCGCGCGCGCTCGCGAGTGCGTGTGTGTGTGTGTGTGTGTGTGTGTGTGTGTGTGTGTGTGTGTGTGTGTGTGTGTGTGTGTGTGTGCCCGCGCGCGCGTGCGTGCGAGTGTGTGTGTGTGTGTGTGTGTGTGTGTGTGTGTGTGTGTGTGTGTGTGTGTGTGTGTGTGAGTGTGTGTGTGTTTCTCTCTACTCAACTCTACTATAGAGCTGAAGTCAAAGTGAACCTAGAGACAGACTGTAGCCTTATAGTTAGCTGGACCGGACAGTCAGTATCGTTCAGTTTCAGTTGACATCAAGGAAGGAGGATTACTACTGCGTGCGGGCCAGTGCATATGCGTGACACCACATCTGTTAAGCCAGCGGATTTTACGAGTGGGTCTAGTGGTTTGTTGAGGTCCAGCCTTAGTGCCTAGACACGAATGCGTGATTCTGAGACATGAACACACAACACCAGCACCAATGCCCATCAGAGACTCGGTGCTCGTTCACACAACACACAACACACACGTGTCATTTTGTGCGTCACACACCAGCACACACACACCACATTCACCATCACACACGCACGCCACCACGACACCGCACGCCGACTCGGTGCGGGATGCACACACACACACACAACACACGTTACATCGAGTCTTGGGCGACCAGTGTGATGCGATCCTTTCGGTTTTTAGCCATGTTACTTTCAGGGCACACATGCGTGACCGGTGCTCGTCTCAAGACGTCTCATTCTCTTGCGTCAAGCTGACCACCAACGATCCTCTCACTCTCGGTGCGGGATCTTACATCGAGTCTTGGGGCGACCTGTCTAGCCTCTTACTTTCAGTGTGGTCTCTCTCTCTCTCTCTCTTTTCCCTTTCTCCCTCTCTCTCTCCCTCATCTCCTCCCCCCTTTGTCTCTCTCGCTTTCTTTCCTCTTTCTCCCCCCCTCCTCCCTCCCTCCTCCTATTTTTTCTGCCCCTCTCCCTCCCTTTCCTCTCCCCCTCTCTCTTCCTCTCTCTTTCTCTCCCTCCCTCCCTCCCTCCCTCCCTCCCCCCCTCTCTCTTTCTTTCTCATTCCCCTCTCCCTCCCTCCTCCTCCTCCTCTCCCTCCTTTCCTCTCCCCCTCTCTCTTTCTCTCTCCCTCCCTCTCTTCCTCCCTCCCTCTCTCTCTCTCTCTTTCTCCTTCCTCCCTCATCTCCCTCCCTTCCTCTCTCTCCTTCTCTCTCTCTCCCTCTCTCTCTCTCTCTCTCTCTCTCTCTCTCTCTCTCTCTCTCTCTCTCTCTGTCACTGTCTTTGTCTCTGCCGCCCCCCCCCCCCCTCACCCCCCACCCGCCTCTCTCTTATTTTTCTTCTCCTTCTTCCATAAGAAACAGTCTGGTGCCGCTTGCACACACACACACACACACACACACACACACACACACACACACACACACACACACACACACACACACACACACACACACACACAAACACACGCCACTCCTTCTACACCCACGTCTGTCTTTTGAAAAGTGAAGAAA
>JADBJO010024463.1:0-25147 GCA_016801955.1 Conus betulinus
CACCGTCAGTCCCAAGTCGGAATGCGGAATGCTGATCTTGTTGTCTTTTTTTAGTGGCTTGCAGTTGGCCATCAATTGCCACCTGTCACCCGACAAATAGATGCGCATGTTTTCTCTGCTAGTACACATGTGACCATTATCAGTTGGTTTCAATCCCTTGGGGGAGGAGCACCAAATTTTAGCCAGCGACGTGGGTAGAATTCGTATCTGAACTGAGAGTTGTAGTAGCTGTAATGGGGGTACCTTTTAACAATGACATCCCCGTACAAAAGGCGTTTACGTTTTTCATCCCGACTTATTGCAATAAGGCAGGTTTACGGTTGTTCACACAGAAGGGCACAAATAAACACGTGCCCTCTCGTGACAATAAGGTGTCCGATAATGTAAACCTTTCTTCATTCTGTTATTCGTCTGTTCTGCAGTTTTCCCAAAAATAAAAAATATAAGCATGGCCGTTCTCTTAACTAATCCAGGAATACGGCGAGATCAAGTCATGCAAATCATACTTGTTCTTGCCCTCTCTTTAGTGCCCCACGCGGTCACTATCTCGTTTAAGGTGCCAAGGTGGATAAGTTTAGGGAGTCAACTGGGGAGTTTGGGGTATCTCAATGAGGGGCTGAGGAATAGGAGGAGTTCAAAAGTGACAGTAACCTCACCTCCCTTCCGACTCGGAATAGTGTGACATCCTTACAAAACTTCGAACCAACGATGCGGGTTACTTGTGCATGAATTAAACGTGTGGAATTGACGGGAACTACAAATTTTACGCTGATTTTCTTTCTTGAGTGAAAAAGTCTGCTCATGCTAATTTTGTACTGGCTTGGGGAAAATTGAACTGTGAGAACCGTGCTTTGCATTGTCATCTTTCAAATCTGTGTTGCAGGTGCGAGATGCTCAGCGTCTCGGAAAGAGTAACCTTGGAGACCATAGACCAGAGAGGGAGCGAAGGGAATGATCACCACAGAGAATGAGTCACGTGAGGGAGTAAAGATAGGGAAGAAATGAGGGGGACAAGAGGGCATTTATCGACAGCACAAAGGAGCGATAAAGCTTGACGCCGGGAAGAGGCAGTGACATGGAGCAAAGAACCAAAAAGACCAAAGGAAATGGGGGAAATCACTTCTTCAGTGTAAAAAAGAAATATTAAGAGGGGAACAAATAGGGATACAACACACACAATCACACAACCACAACCCCCACCCACTCCAGGGCCCCACTACATACCTACCCCATAGACTAAGAGGACGCCGTGCTGCGCGCGAACAGCAGGACGATAAGACATGGGAGAGAACAAGGGAACCAGGGAGGGAAATAAGGAGGGAAAGATAGAGCACTATAGTGGACGTATAGATTAGGCGGCGTGAGAGGGAACGAAAGATAAAAAAGAAGGGAAACAACTCAGGGTAGTAAGCGCAACAAGGAGTAACAAACGGGAAGTGGCAAGTAAGGAGTGGCACAGGATCTTCCACCCTTACAGAACAGAAAGCTAACGGGAAAGAGAAAGGACAGCAAAAAACGGAGAGGTAGAGGGAGACACAATATGAATGCGAGAGGGGAAAGTGAGGAGAAGAAGAAAAAGAGGAGAAGCAGGAACTAAAAGGGGAGAGTAGAAGAGCCGACACCTAAGTAAGCAAGACGAACATAGAACGATAATGGAAAAATAAGAGGAGAGTTATGTAAAGGCGCTAAGTGTCAGCTACTGTTCAGAAGCAGTCGTTCGACGGCAGTGAGGGCAGGGTCAAGCGCAAACACTTTAGTTGTAGGTGACGTGTATACTTCAGAATGAGTGTAAAAGATAGAGTAGACCGAGTGATAATACGACACACAAGGTAAAAGAGAAGCAGAAGACAAGAGCCTTTAGAATCAAGAAAAGGAGAAGATAGAGAAGGTGAGAGAAGAAATAGCAGTGCGGAAACCGAAGAGACTGAGTATAAGTACGATGCTGCGAATGTATGAAGTGTGAGTTAGGGCGAGCAGAAGAAAAGTCCAGAGTACACAGACGATAAGAGCTCGTGGTCGTCGTCTGATAAACTACCCCAGAGGCGAGAGAACATGGACAGAGATAGTATGCGTGGAGAAGTATCAGAAGAGGCCGTCAAGATACAATTAAATGATATACTGTAGACAGTGTGATGTTTGTCAAGTAGAATGATTGCAAGCATTGGAGTGACGAAGAGATGTGGTGTAGAGGAGTGGCGTAGTGCGATCATAAGTGATAAGAGGAGGTACGTAGTGAGACAGACGAGAGAAAAAAAGAAAAAGAAAAAGGGAAGAAGGAGAAGGAAAAGAGAAAAAAAAAGAAAAAGAAGAGAAAAAAAAGAAAAAGAGAAAAAAAAAAGAAAAAGAGGAAAAAAGCAGGTCAACATAAGTAAAGGGTTAGAAGATGAAGAGACCACCAACACTATCGATCCATGTTTAACACCCGCATATATCTCTAACCTCTAATTACGCGTACATACCACAAATGTCACACATCCAACAAGGTTAGTGAATTTCCCTCTATTCTTTAAACCGATCTTTATCGGTGTGACAGTATGACCTTAATCTTTTGGTACAAAAGAACAAAAGAATAGAGAAGAAACAAACAAACAATAGAACTAAGAAAGAGAAAAAAAATAAAAAAAAGAAAGACACATACATCAGTGCCCGGACATTTTTACATTTTATTAATGGCACTTTTCGGAAATTGTTTGTCGAGGGTTTTCTTTTCAGATTTTAACGAATACTACCAAAGAATCTAGAGTTTCAAAATTTGTACACAATAACAAAGCAATGCTTCAATGCATATCAAAGCGCGTGTTGTCAAAACAATCCCAGAGTCAAGGTTTTTGCATGTGATGGAGACCACTTTGAGGGCGTGTCTCCCAATCTATTACTACGACTACTATACTGACTACCTACTACTACACACAACCACACCACCACACCCCACACACACACATCACACCCACACACACACGCTATATACACATCCCCGAACGAGTGTACTGGACTTTTTAAGCTGCTGTTTTTGAGACTAAAAAAATCAAAATCACCCGGAATTTTGTTTTTGTGTATACTGTAACCATTATTTTGTAATTGGTTTTTGGTTTCTTCTTGGCTTGGTTGTTTTTTTTTATGGGTCGAACATAAAAATATGAGCCAGGGGTGTAAGGGACATCAACTGATGCAACAGAATGTAGCTAAGAGGAGAGAGAGAGGGAATAAGGAGAGGACGAGGTTTCACCATGTTAACTGGGTCCTTTTGACGGCTTGGTAACCTCTAACTGTCCCGCAAACTAATTTGTAAAAAACGGGTCAAATAATCTTTGTAAAAAACGGTCCACTGGTCCGAAAAGAGTTAAGGATGTAAAAAAAAATGATTTGCGGGCCCAGACGCTTTTGTTTTGCTGTCCATCTTCCCCCTATATGCTATCTCCCCTTTGCACATACCAACTTTACCCAACATTTCTTCACACACCCCAGCCTTTGCGCACTGTATTTGAAAATTAGCTTTCTTTGTGAGAAAAAATACCCGACAGCGTCCCACTGCAAAACACAAAAAAAAAAAAAAAGGTGGCACATTGCCCAAGACCGTTTTATATTTTCTATTCAAGCACCCGTGACTTGTTTTCTAGCTTTTCCTTTTATTGGTCCGATTTTTGAACCCCGCAACCCTAGGAAGAATGGTTTTTATGAAGGTATCAATTCTCTTCCTTCGGTGTCCCGACATTGTTGTTCCTTTTTATAATGAACTTTCATTTTGCCATTCTCTAAAATTTTTTCACCGCAATAACGAATAAGAATAAGCAAGAACAAGATACAAGATTCAAAGAACACGAGAAACCAGAACAAGACAAGACAGAACAGGAAACAAGAAAAAGCAACCGAATAATAAGAGAATTAATCCATAAGAGAAATTTTGTTATCCTCATTTAAATTTGCAAACCAAAACTTGTTTTTTTTTTATGTGCATAATCCTACCACCTCACCCCACTCGTTAATGCACATTTTTAATGATAATTAAGCAAACAATACTGGGGGGGGGATGACATAAACCCTGGACACGACAAAGGTCCTACTTATTAGAACAGAAAGACAAAAACTGCAAAGGCTGCTTTAATTATTTCGAAACGAAAAACCCCCCCCACAAAACCCGTCAAAAAGGACTCATGCAGCCCATCGAAATGGAACGTGCAGCAGGATTCGTTTTCCCAGCGTGGTGTATTGACCATATGGTTACGAAAATTCATGACAGAAAATATTGACAAATTAACATTATGAGGTGTCAAAAGTATTGACAACATAGGTGTCAACATAACAGCAACAGAGCCATAACGAATATGGTCCCCCGCAATCATGTTTAAGAAATTTTGTATGAAAAATGTACTTGAATAAACAACTTTTTTCCATAATGTGGGGTGTTTGAACGAAGGTTTTAACCTTTTTTTTTGTCCAAATTCCTTACTGTCCTTTGAATTTTCCATCAAAAAAAAAAACACCATCGTTTTTTCTTTATTATTTCTCTGTTGTGGTATTCAGGTGTAATTTTCTACGAAATGTTTACAGTCTGCATTAGGTTGATTACTTTTTAGCCTTTTCTGTTTTCCTGTCACACTGCCAAAAACTATTCATACAACAGACAAAATATATAGGCTGGTTTGGTTTGTTTTTGTTGTCTTTCCCAGTACAACCGCAAATCATACCCCAGCCTTTCAAGCTGCGCACCTCTTCCGTTGAGTAGTTCCTTGTATTGAAATTCAGAAGTCTTAGCACCACCCGGAAATAGTCCGTGGTTGTCCCCCCTTCAATTCCACAAAAAATGTATCTGTCCCGATTCCCGCTACCCCCATCCCCCCTTCCACGGTCCCTTTTTTTAAAGCAATTCTTTTCTAACCTAACCAGCCCCGCCTCACAAATTTTCCCTGCTAAAGCCATTTTTCCTTGTCTTGTGATTGTCTTGTGAAGCCCGGTTTACTGTGGCAATTGACAGGATCTTACGAATGGTACCCACACACCTGCAGTGAACAGGCCCCTTCCGATGGTTAACAGACCATGGAGTGGACAGGGAATCTTTCGAGATCGGTGAAACGACCATGGAGTTGACGGGGAACCTTCGGATGGTGAACATACCATGGATTTGACCGGGACCTTCAAAGTGGGAACATGGAGTTCCAGACCTTTCAGATTGTGAGAGAGACCATGGATTGAACAGAAGACCCTTTCAAGATGGTGAACATGGAGTGACAAGAGGACCTTTCAGATAGTGGGAACAGACCATGGCGTGACCGGAAACCTCAGAGGGGGAACATGGAGTGGAACAGGACCCTTTCCAGATGTGGAACATGGAGTGTAGGGTCAGGCCCTTCAGATGGTGCACATGGAGTGACCGGGACCTATCAGATGGTGGAAACCGACCAGGATGTTACAGGGTCCTTCCAGATGGTGCAACACATGGAGTGACCGGGACCTTCCATATGTTTACATTGAGCTGACAGGGAACCTTCAGATTTGTGGGACAGACCTTGAAGTGGGACAGGTCCCCCTTCAAGCATGGTGAACAGGCCCCTGGAGTTGGAACGTACCTTCAGATGGTTGACAGACCCATTGAGTTACCAGGACCCTCTCAGATGTGAAACAGTGAACCATGGCGTGGACAAGACACACCGCTTCAGATGGGGAAACAGACCATGGAGTGACAGGGACCTTCAGAATGGGGAACAGAGTGTGGGACAGGGACCCTTCAGGATTGGTGAACATGGAGTGACAGGTGACCTTCAGATGGTTAACATAGACATGGAGTGCCAGGGAACCTTTCATATGGGGGACAGACCCTAGAGTGACAGTGCCACCTTTCAGATGGTGTACCATGGAGTGACCAGGGACCACCCTTCACATGGTTAACGACCATGGAGTGACAGGAACTTCAGATGGTGAAACAGACCAATAGAGTTACAGGGACCTTCACATTGTGAACAGACCGTTGCAGTGACCATAGACATTCCAGATGGGTGACCATGGAATTGACAATGCCTTCAGATGGTGAACATGGAGTGACAGGGACCCTTCGAAATGGTGAACAGACCATGGGTGCAGGCACCTTCAGATGAAACAGACATGGAATGACAGGCACCTTCAGATGGTGAACAGTCCATGACAGTACATTCCAGATTGTGCACATGGAGTCACAGGTCCTTGCAGATTGGTAAACAGGGAGTGACAGTGTCCTTCAATGGTGAACAGACCATGGTAGTGGACAGACACCTGTCAGAATGGAAACATGGTTGACCAGAACTTCCGATGAGTGAAACGAGACCTTGGGAGTGACCAGGGAACCTTCCATGAGTGACATGGAGTGACCAGTAACCTTCCATGGGAACAGACCATGGAGTTGACAGGCCCCTTCAGATTGTGAACAGGAGTGGACAGCCGACCCGTCCGATGGTACAGACCCTGGAGTTACAGGGACCTGTCATACGTGGAACATGGAGTTACAGGGCCTTGTTATGGTTGAACATGTATTGACAGGGACCGTCCAGTACTGTGACAGGAGACAGTGACCTTCAGATGGTGACACATGACAGCCAGGGACTACAGTGAACAACCTTCTCATGTCCTTCAGCATGGTGACCGACCATGGAGGAGACAGGCCCCTTCATAATAGGTGAGGTATGGAGCACAGTTCCCTTCCGATGGTGAACAGGATGGAGCACGAGTGACCTTCAGATGGTGAACAGTACCAATGGGCAGACAGGCACCTTCATAGGTGACAGTGTGAGTGCAACAGGCCCTTCAGATTGTGAACATTAGTGACAGGCAACCGTGGGTGGGGGGAAAAATGGAAAAAAAGGACCTTCAGATGGAAACATGGGGTGACCACCAGGCCCTTCAGATGGTGAACGTCCAGGTGGTGACAGGGACCTTCAGATGGTGAACTCCATGGGGTGACAGTGCACCTTGATGGGGAGGGTCGGAGACAGGGACCTTCGGGGGGGGGACTCGTGGAATTAACAGGGACCTTGGATGGGAACCAACCATGGAGTGGACAGGGACCTTCAGATGAACAGACCATGGAGTGACATGGACCATGGATGGTGAACTGGAGTGACAGGGAAACCTTCATATGGTGAACATGAGTGACAGGACCCTTCAGATGCAGAACCATGGAGTGACAAGTGACCTTCATATGGTGAACATGGAGTGACAGGGACCTTCATGATGGAGAATAGACTCATGGAGTGACAGGGACCTTCAGATGGTAGACATGGAGTGACAGGAGACCTTCAGATGATGACGCACATGAGTGACAGGGACCCTTCAATTGTGAACAGACCATGGAGTGACCAGGGACCTTCAGATGAAGTGACATGGAGTGACAGAGGACCTCAGAGATGAGGAACAGGCCCATGGAGTGACAGGGACCTTCATGATGGTGACAACATGGAGTGACGGGATCTTCAGATCAGAGTGACAGGGCATGTGAGTGACAGGGACCTTCATATGGTGAACATGGAGTGACAGGGACCTTCAAATGGTGAACAGGCCATGGAGGATATGACAGAGCACCTTCAGATGGTGAACAGACATGAGTGACAGTGACCGATTCAGATTGTGACATGTGTGACCGGGACACCTTCAGATTGTGAACATGGAGTGACAGAGACCTTCGGGTGACCATGGATGGCAGAGACATCAGAATGATGAACATTGGAGTGACCGAGGACCTTCAATGGTGAACATGCTCTGAGCTACAGAGGACCTTCAGATTGTGAACATAACCATGGTGCCACAGGGACTTCAGATGGTGACAGACATGGAGTGACAGGGCACCTTCAGATGCTGAACTACCATGGAGTGACAGGGAGCACTTCAGATGGTGACCGACCATGGAGCTGACAGGGAACCCCTCCGAATGGTGAACATGATGACGGGACCTTCCAGTGAAGATGGAGTGACAGGACATCAATGGTGAACATGTGGACCGGGACCTTCCAGATGATGAACATGGAGGGAACAGAGACTTCATAGGGGAACTGAGGACGAGAGACTTCAATTGGAACATGGAGTGACAGAGACCTTCCTATTGGCAGACCCATGAGTACAGTGGCCCTTCAGATGTGAAAACGACCATGGATGACGGGACCTCAATGGTACTGGAGAGCAGATCCCTTCGATTGGGACACATGATTGACATACCTTCACATGTGGAACATTGGTGACCGGACCTTCAATGTGAACAGACCAGGGGTGACCGTTACCTTCGTGGTGAACATGAAGTGACAGGACCTTCCGAGGTGAACATGTGTGACAATGGACCTTCAGTGTTAACAGACCATGGGGTGACAGGATCCGGCCCCCCCTTCAATGGTGAACTGATTGACAGGGAACCTTCAATGGTGACAGATACCATGGAGTTAGCAGGGACCTTCTGATGATTAACATGGAGTGGCCGTGGGGGACTCTGATGATGACTGAGTGCAGAATTCAATATTGAACAGGGCATTGAGTGACGTGACCTTCAGAGGTAACGGTGAAGTGCAGGACCTTCAGAGGTGACAGCCAGTTCAGTGACAGGGTCCCGCGGATGGTGAACATTGAGTGGCGGGACTCTGATGTGGACAGGAGTGACAGTATACCTTCATAGGGTGAACACCATGAGTGACAGGCCTCACTTTTAACAGGGCCTGATTGGCAGGGACCTTCAGTGGTGAACTGGATTGACAGGACCGTCAGATAGTAACTTGTAGTGACAGACCTTCATATGGTGAAACATTAGGACAGGGACCTTCAGATGGTCCTGAGTTACATTGACCTTCATGGTGACATGATTACAAGGCCTTCAGATGTGAAAATGGAGTGGACATGGCCGTCAGATGGTGACGATGGAATGGCCAGACCGTTCAATGGGGACCCCCCTGAGGGGGACAGCCACCTTCAAGGTTCACAGACCATTGGAGTGAACATGTACCGTCAGAATGGTGAATCAGACCAGGGAGTGACAGCCACTTCAGATGTTGAACAGACCACGAGTGACAGCCACCCTCAGAGGGGTGAACAGTGCCATGGAGTGACGGGGCCTTCATATGGTGAACAGACCATGGATTGACAGGCCAGCCTGTCGAGATGGGTGAACAGACACGGTGAACTAACATAAGCACCTTCAGATGGTACCAGACCATGGAGTGACCAGACACCTTCGATATGTGAACTTTAGTGACAGTCACCTTCAGATTGTGAACATGGATGACAGCACAACTTTCAGATGTAAAACAGTGGTAGTGACAGTCATCGTTTCCAAAATGGTAGAAACATGAGAGTGACACACGACCTCCGGCATGGATGAAACAGAACCATGTAGTACAGGACACCATTCAGATAATTGGTGACCATGGCGTGACAGTCACCTTCAGATGGTGACATTGAGTGACAGGGCCTTCAGCATGGTGACCATGGAGTGCAGGGACCTTCAGGAGTGTGAACAGGCCATGGAGTTACATCGGACATTCATAATGGTTGAAAACATGGAGTGAGATACCTTCAGATGGTGAAAAGACCAGGAGGTACAGACACCTTCAGATGGTGAACAGCCCATGGAGTGACATACACCTTCAGAGGTGGTGAACATGCCATGGAGTGGACAGACACCTTCAGATGAGTTGAACATGGAGTGACAGACACCTATCAGATGGTGTGAACTTGAGTGACAGAGACCTTCAGATGTGAACCTGGAGTACAGAGGGACCGCTTCAGGATGGTGGAACAGGCCATATAGTAGACAGAGACCTTCGATAGTGAAACAGAAAACCATGGGACCAGACAGGGCCTTCAGATGTGTACAGACCCTAGGGCAGTTACAGCTGACGCTTCAGATTGGTGAACCCGGAGTGCCAGACACGCTTCAAGATGGTGAACGATGGATGATGCAGTGGACCTTCAGAATTGTGAACATGGAGTGACAGTACCTTCAGATGGTTAACAGACCATGTTGGGGTGACAGGGCCTTCAGATGGTGAACACTAAGTGACCGGGAAACGCTTCCGTGTGGTACCTGGAGTGGACATGGGACCATTCAGATGGTCGCACAGACCATGGGGTGGACAGGGAACCTTCAGGATTGTGAACATTAAGTGGACAGGGACCTTCAGAATGGTAAACAGTACCATGGAGTGACAGGGACCTTCTGATGATGACATGGTTAGTGGCAGGACCTTCTGATGAGGAACATGGTGGTGACAGGGACCTTTCAGATGGTGAACATGCCCTGGAGATAACCGGGACCTTCATATGGTGACATGAAGTGACAGGGACCTTCATGTGATGGTGAAACAACCATCGCCGTGACATGTCCCTTCAGATGTTTGAACATGGATTGAACGGGACCTTCCATATGGTGAACTTGTAGTGACCGGGACCTTCAGATGGTGAACATTGGAGTGACAGGGACCCTTCAGATGGTGAACCTGGATTGACAGCGGACCGTCAGATGTTGAACCATGGAGATGCACTAGCCCATTCAGATGGGTTAACCGGGAGTGACCGGACCTTCATATGGTGAACCTAGGCTTGGCAGGGACAGTTCATATGGTTAACATTCCATTGAGTACACACACACCTTCAGAATGGTGCCCAAACCATGGAGTTGACAGGTGCACCTTCAGATGGGTGAACAGACCATGGAGTTGACAGAACCCTTCAGGATGGTGAACCAGACCACGGAGTGACGACAACCCTCAGATGGTGAACGGCCATGGAGTGACGGGGACCTTCATAGAGGTGAAACAGACCATGGAGTGACAGACACCTTTCAGATTGTGAACAGACCACGGACTGACACACCTTCAGATGGTGCACAAAGACCATGGATTGGACAGACACCTTCAGATGTGCACATGGTAGTGACAGCCACCTTCAGATGTGACATGAGTGAACAGACACCTTCAGATGGTGAACATGGAGTGACATTCACCTTCAGGATGGTGACATGGAGGGACAGACACTCTCAGATGGTGAACAGACCATAAAGAAAAGATGAGTGACAGAACGACCTTCATAATGGTTAAAACATGGAGTGACAGTCCGACCGTTCAAAAATTGTGAACATGGAGTGACAAGCAGACCTCTAACAGATGTTTAACATGGCAAAGATGAACAGGGATCTTCAGGATGAATTAACAGAAAGTTCATGGAGTGACATAGGACACTGGTCCGAATGAAGTGTAAGCTAGGAGTTGACAGGACCTTCAGAATGGTGAACAGACCATCGGAAGTGACAGACACGCGTTCGATTGGTGCACAGACCAATGGGTGCCATACACCTGCAAATTGTTGAACAGAGCCATGGGGAGATACAGACACCTTCAGATGGTGCACTTTAGTTACAGACACCTTCAGATGTGACCATGGAGGGTAATGACCAGAATAACCATTCGGCTGGTGAACATGGAGTGACAGAGACCTTTCCAATGGATGATACAGGCCAGGGAGTGACGAGAGACCTTCAGATGGTGAACATACAAATAGAGTGGAGCATGGACCTTCAGATGGGTGAACAGACCATGGAGTTGACATTTACCTTCCATATGGTGAACATGTGAGAGACTAGACCTTCAGATGGTGAACAATGGATTGACTGTGACCTTTAACCAGATGCTTACATGGGGGAGAAGTGAGGCAATGGACCATTCCGATTGTGAACAAGACCATGGGGTGACAGTTACCTTCAGATGTAAACATGAAGATGACAGGGCCTTCAGATGGGATGCCATGGATTGGACCGGGACCATTTTCATGGGTGAAACAGACCATGGGGTGACAGTGGACCTATCAGAAGGTGAACATTTAGAGTGACAGGAACTGCATATGGTGAACAGACCATGGAGACAGGAGGCACTATCTGATGATTAACATGTAATTGGCAGGGACCTTCTGATGCTGAATCAGTGAGAGTGGACAGGGCCGTTTCATTATGGTGGAACATAGCATGGAGGTTACATGGTCCCTTCAGATGGTGAACCTGAGTGACTACGACAGACCTTCATATGGTTAAGCATGACCTAGGCAATTCTGACATTGTCCGTTACAATAGTGAAACTTTGAGTGGCGTGGACTTTCTGATCGATGAACATGGAGTTACGAGGGACCTTCGATGGTGGAACTTGCCATAGGAATGACAGTGGACCTTCGAGAGTGACCGTCCCATGCGAGTGACAGTGGGGACCTGTCAGGATGGTGAAACATGGATTTTACATATACCTTCATATGGTGACAGTAACATGGAGTGTGCCAGTGAGCCTTCAGATGATGAACAATGTTCCAGGGACCATCAGATGGTGGACATTGAATGACAATGACCGTCAGATGGTACCATGGAGGTGACAGGGACCTCCAGCGATGTTGACAATGAGTGGTCAGGGACCTTCAGCGATGGTGAACAGGCCATGGACTGACAGCAGGCACCTTCAGGATGGTGAACACCCTGGAGGACAGGGACATTCAGATGTGAACCAGACCATGGAGGTGACAGACACCTTCAGATGGTTAAAGCGACCATGTGAGTGACCTGGGCACCCTCACGATGGTGGAACATCCATGGAGTGACACAGGGGCCCCCTTCAGATGAAGTGTGAACAGATGGAGGGTGACAGACACCTTCATGGTGAATAGGACCCGGACTGACAGACACCTTCAGGATGGTGAACAGACCATGGAGTGCCAGACCCTTCGGCGTGGGTGTGACCATGGAGTGACAGTCACCTTGGCAGATGGATGAAGACATTGGAGTGACAGACACCTTCAGATTGGTGAACACCCTGGAGTTACAGGGACCTTCATATGGTGAAACCATGGAGTGACAGAACACCTTCAAGATTGACCCAGACCATGGAAGTGACAGACACCTTCAGATGTGACACATGGGGTGACAGTCACCTTCAGATGGGGGAACATGGAGTGACAGGGACCTTCAGAAGGTGAACATGGAGTGACAGGACCTTCAGATTGTGAACAAGCCGTGGATGACAGGGACTTCAGATGGTGAACATGGAGTGACAGGACCTTCAAATGTGAACAGACCATTGAGTTGACAGAACCTTCAGATGGTGAACAGCCCCTGGAGTGACAGACACCTTCAGATGGTGAACATGCCATGGAGTGACAGGACACCTTCAGATTGTGAAACCATGGAGTTGACATACACCTTCCGATGTGGACATGGGGTAGGCACAGAGACCTTCCGATGGATGTGAACGTGGAGTGACAGACGACACTTCAGATGATGAACAGCCATTGAGTAGGACAGACGACCTTCCAGATGGTTGAGCGGGGGCCCCCCAAGAGTGACAGGGACCTTCAGATGAGGAACATGAAGTGACAGAAACTTCATGATGGTGAACAGGAGTGACAGATACCTGGTTTTCCATGACAAACTGGAGTGACAGACACCTTCAATAGGTTACATGAGTGACAGAGACCTCAGATGGTGAACATGGGGTGACACGGACCTTCAAGATGGTTACAGACCATGGAGTGACAGGGACCCTTCAGATGGTGAACATGGAGTTAACAGACACCTTCAAGAATGGTGAACAACATGGAGTAACAGGGACCATTCAATTGTTAACATGAGTGACAGAGACCATGCAGAATGAAAAATGGGTTGTGACATTGACCTATGGGACCTGAGTGACAGGGACCTTCAATGGTGATACCTAACACTTTGGAGTATGCTGACACCGCTTCTGACATTCCTTCCGCCCCCATGCTCCGGTCCGGCAACTGTCCCTTCCTTTCTTCACCGTGACTCTTAGATCGCTCCTCCTCTATGCTGTGGTGAACTGGAGTGACAGGGATTGCAGATGGAGGAACAGACCTGGAGTGACAGAGACCTTCAGATGATGACCCTGGAGTGACAGGGACCTTCAGATGTGACATTGAGTGGAACAGGGACCGTCAATGGTGAACTGACCATGGAGTGACAGAGAGCCTTCATATGATCTAACATGGAGTGACAGGACCTTCAAGAATGGTGAAATGAGTGACAGGGACCTTCGATGGTTGACAGACCAGGAGTGACAGAGACTTGCAGATGGTTACATGGAGTGACAATGAGATCCAAAATCATGATATGAAGCATGGAGTGACAGGGACCTTCAGAGATGGTGAACATGGCCATGAAAGAGTGCAACCGAGACCTTCAGATGGTGTACAGAACCCTGGAGCCAGAAGGGACCTTCAAATGGTGACATGGAGTGACGGTGACCGTCAAGGGGGGTGAACCTGGAGTGACGGTCTGGACCTTCAGAGGGTGGGGGGAACATGGAGATAGGGGGAGAGGGAAATTCGAGACAGAAACCTTCAGATGCAGAAACCATGGAGTGACAGGGACCTTCAGATGTGAACATGGAGTGACAATGGACCTTCAGATGATGGCACATTGTGACAAACAAATGATGGTGACATGGAGACCCTCTTCAGATACCTTCAGATGTTGAACATGGAGTGACAGGGACATTTGACTGGTGAAGACCATGGAGTGAAGGACCTTCAAGATCGGTGCAGCAGACCATGTGAAACCGGCCACCTTCAGATGGTGAACCTTGAGTGACAGAGACAACCTTCAATTGGTGGAACATGGAGTGACAAGAGACTCTTCAGATGGTGAACAATGGAGTGACAGGAGACCTTCAGATGGTGAACATGGAGTGACATAGAACCTTCATATGAGGAGAAATTGAATATGACAGAGGACAGCCTTCAATGGTAGAACATGGAGTACAGATACCTCCTATTGGTGAACATGGAGTGCAACAGAGACCTTCAGATGGTGAACCTGGCGGTGACATGGACCTCCAGATCGGTGAAACATGGAGTGACAGCACCTTCATTCATGGGTGATATGGTAGTGACAGGGACCGTTCTTCTATGGTGAAACATGGAGTTACAGTGACCTTCAATGTAATGGTCGAGGTAATAAACAGGGGACACAGGGGGAGTATCGAGGGGGGTGGGTGTCCTTCAGATGGTGAACAGTAGGGCGCAGGGGACATGGACAGGTGAAAAAAAGCATGGTGTGACAGTGACGGTATCAGACAGGGGACGGACTGAAATAGAGGGTGCGAAAATTGAGTGACGAGTGACCTTCAGATGGTGAACCAGACCATGGGGGACAGAGGAAGGACCTTCAGATGGTGAAATGTGGACCATTGACATGTACAGGGGACCTTCCAGATGGTGAACATGACGATGGGGTGACAGTGGGACCTTCAAAGGGGATGGTGAACAAAAAACCATTGGAGTGGACAGACGAGGGGACCTTCAGCATGGTGAACAACCAATGGGATTGACAGAGAACACCTTCAGATTGGTGAACATGAGTGAAAGGGACATTCAATGGTTAACATGGAGTGCCAAGGACCTTCGAAGATGGAAAATGGGTGACAACCCTTTTCCCTGCAGGTGGTGAACCTGAGTGACCGGGACCTTCAGATGGTTGAACATACCATGGAGTGGGACAGGGACACTGTTCAGATAGGGTGAACCGAGGCCATGTAGTTAGGAGCAGTGGAACCTCGATTTTCAAGGTGGTAAACATGGCGTGACATGGACCTTCAGATGTGTGAACGCGGGCATGGAATGAAAGGGACCTTCAGATTGGACACACACCCATGGAGGGTGACAGGCCACCTGCAGATGTGGACATGGAGTTACCGGACCTTCCAGGGTATGGTGGGTAAGCTGGAGGGACAGGGACCTTCAGATGGTGAACCAGGAGCCATTAGGGATGACACAGGCACGGCTTCAGATGGTAACATGGAGTGACCAGGGACCTTCAGAGTAATGGTGAACATGGCGTGCAGGAGTGACCCTTCAGATGGTGGAGGGTGACATGGAGTGAGAGGGACCTCATTCAGATGGTTAAACTGGAGTGACATGGACCTTCAGATGTGGGTGAACATGGAGGTTACAGGGACCGAGAAGTATTCAGATGGTGTGAACATCACCCATATGTTGATAGGGACCGCATCAGGGATTACGGGTTACCGAGCCATGGGTGAAAACATGAAGTGACAGGGAACCTTCAATGGTGAAACAGTGGAAACCATGGAGTGAGGAGGGCCGTCCTTCATTGGGTGAGACATGGATTGGCAGGCACCTTCTGATGATGACATGGCGTTGACATGAACCTTCGAACGGGTGAACAATGGTGAGGAGTGGTAGTAACAGGGACTTGCATAGGGTGAACAGGCCGGGCGTGACAGGGAGACCGTTCAGATGGTGACCCATGGAGTGGACATGGGGACCTTCAGATGGTTGAACATGGAGTGAGCCGGGCCCCTTTCAATGATTGGTGACAGACTATGGATTATCACAGGGACCTTCAGATGGTAGCAACATTCGAGTGAGACAGGGCACCTTCAGCAAATGGTAAACCGACCAGGGATGACATGGACCTTCAGACGGTGAGAACTTGGAGTGTACAGGGACCTTCAATGTGGTGAACATGGAGTGGCACGGACCTGTCAGAAATGGTTGGAAAGTCCATGGAGATTACACGAGCCTTCAGATGGTGTGTGACAACCAAGTGGAGTGACAGGACCTGTCAAATGGTGAACATGAGTGACAGAAGACTTTCAAATAGGTGACCATCAATGACCGATGACACCCTTCCGATGGTGAACAGTAAGGGCCATGGAGTGGCATAGGACCTTCAGATGGTACAGGGCCATGGAGTGACAGGGACCGTTTCCAGAATGGTGAAGAATGGAGTGGCAGGGAGCCTTCACGATAGTGACAGGCACCATGGTGAGAGTGACAGACTATCGTGTAACTTCAATTGTGAACAGGGGAGTGACAGAGACCTTCAGATGGTGAACAAGGTGCTGCAGAGACCATTCAGATGTTGAAATGGAGTGACAGGGACCTTCATATGATGTGTGACAGCATGGAGTGGACAGTGGAAGGGACCTGTCAGATGGGATGAACAGACCATGGTTGAACGAGTGACCATTGGAGCAGAGGTGAGCCGCTTTCAGATGGTGAACAGACCATTGAGTTGACAAGGGGAGCACCGCTTATCCATGTTACAGTGGAGTTACCGGGACCTTCAGATGGTGAGACATGTAGTGGTAGGACAGGGCAGCCCTTCAGGATGGTAGACAGACCATGAGTTGAGGTTGACAGGGCCTTCAGATGGTGAAAAGGCCATGGAGTGACAGAGGCCTTTCAGATGAGTGACCAGACCATTGAGTGACAGGGCCTTCAGATGTTAAAGAACTATGAGTTGACAGGGACATTCATATTGGATGAACTACCATGGAAAGTGACAAGGGACCTTCATCATTTGTGAACAACCAATGGAGTGACCGGAACCTTCAGATTGAACATGGAGTGACATGTAGACCTTCAATATGAGGTGAACATAGAGTTGACAGGACCTTCATGGAAAATGGTTGGGGGGAAACAACCCACCATGGAGTACAGGACCTTCAGATGTTGACAGGCGATGAATGACAGGGACTCTTCAGATGTTGGGGGAACAGACCATGTAATGAGGGACGGGACCTTCAGATTGTGAACATGGACATGAACCAGGCACCTTCAGATAGGTGCAAGCAAGAGTGGGAGTGCCAGAGATCCTTCCGATTGTGAACAATGGATGACCGAGACCTTCAGATGGTGAACCAGACCTGGCGTGCCAGGCACCTTCAGAGATGGTGACATGTAGGGCTCACAGGGACCTTCAGATGGTGAACATGACCATGGTATTTAGTCAGTGACAGGGACCTCAGATCGGTGCAAACATGGAATGACAGGACCTTCAATGGTGACCAGACCATTGGTATAAAAATTAGTGACAGGGACCTTCAGAATTGGTGAACTGGAAATGACAGGCACCTGCAGATGGTGAACAGACCCATGGAGTGACAGGGGACAGTTCAGATGCGTGAACATCGAGTGACGGGACCTTCAGATGGTGGAACATGTAGAGTTGACATGGCCGCCTTCAGATGGTGAACGTCATGGATGAAGGGACGCTTCAGATGGTGTGAACAGACCATGGCAGTGGACAGTGGCACCTTCAGGATGCGTGAACAGTTACCATGGAGTGACCATGGCACCTTCAGAATGGTGTGGACATGGAGTGACATAGGACTGACCTTCAGATGTGAACATGGAGTGACCAAATGGACCTTAAATCGGTGAACAGACAACCATGGACGGGACACGGGACCTTCGAATGGTGAACAGACCCATGGAGGAGTGACAGGGACCTTCATGATGGGGACAGATGGAGTGACAGGGACCCTTCAGATGGTGACACATGGAGTGCACGGGGACCTTCAGATGTTGAAACATTGAGTGACAGGGTACTTCAGATGGTGAACAATGGAGTGACAGGGACCTTCAGATTGTGAACATGGAGTGTACAAGGACCTTCAGTGGTGAACAGACCATGGAGTAGTGACAGCGGACCGTTCAGATGGTGAACAGAAACCACTGGAGTGACAGAGGACATCAGATGGTTAGAACATGGGAGTGACGGGGACCTTCAGATAGGTGAAACATGACGAGTGAAGTGCACAGGGAACCTTCAGAAGATGGTGAACATGGAGTGGACAGGGGACCTTTCAGATGGTGAACAGACCATGGATCGTGAGTGACAGGGACCTTCAAGTGGTGAACCGTGACACCATGGAGTGTGACAGGACATTCAGATGGTGAACATGGAGAGGACGGGGACCCCCTTTCAGATGGTTCTTCACTAAATGGTTAGTGACAGTTGGACCTTCTACTATGTGAAAACAACCCTGGCGTCCGAGTGACAGGACCTTCACAATGGTGAAACAGCCGACCATGGCGAGTGACATGTGATCTTCAGATGTTGCAACAGACCATTGTGGGGACAGGGACCTTCAGTATGGTGACACGGGAACCATGGAGTGACAGGGACCCTTCAATGGGAACAGACCCATGGATGTGACAGGGGAACCTCTCAGATGGTGAAAACCTGGAGTGACAGGACCTCCTGCGTAATCTTGGTGAACATGGAGTGACAGGAGGGACCTTCATATGGTGAACAGACCATGGAGTGACAGTGGACCTTCATTATTGTGTAACAGTGCCTGGAGGTGACAGGGACCTTCAGATGGTGAACATTGAGTGACAGGGACCTTCATATGGTGGACAGACCATTGGAGTGACAGCGGACCTTCAGATGGTGAACATTGGAGGTGACAGAGACTTTCAGTGATGGTGAACATGGAGTTGACAGGGACCTTCAGATGGTGAACATGGACCGTGAACAGAACAACCTTCAGATGGTGAACAGGCCATGGAGTGACAGACAACCAACCTTCAGAAATGGTGATAGAGTGGAGTGACAGGACTTCACATTCAGACTCATTGGGTGACAGACCAGGGAGGTGACGAGACCTTCAGATGGTGACGACAATGGAGTGACAGACACCTTCATAGATGGTGAACATGGAGTGACAGACACCTTCAGATGGTGAACAGACCATGGAGTGACAGAGACCTTCAGATGGTAACATGGCATGGAGTGACAGAAACCTTCAGGGATGGTGAACAGGCCAGCGAGTGAGAGCACCTTGAGATGGTGAACATGGAGTGACAGACCTCAGACCTGCCCATGGATGAACAGACTTACATGATGGGAACAAGTGACAGGGACCCATGGTGAACATGGAGATGTCAGAGACCTTCAGTATGGTGAGGCCCATGGAGTGCAACAGAACCCATGATTGGTGAACTTGGAGTGACCTTCAGATGGGTAGACCATGGAACAGATACCCTTCAGATGGGACACGTGACCTCAATGGTGACCATTAGATGACTGTGACATCTTGTGACAAGAACACAGGGAGGCCTTCAGAATGGTGGTGAACATGAGTGACAGGGACCTTGAATGTGGAACAGGACATGGAGACAGGAGACACCTTTGAGGAAAACCAACAGCTGGTGACAGACACAGACCAATGGTGAGAGTACTGGAGTGACAGGGAGTACCTTCAGATTGTGACACAGCCATGGAGTCGTGACAGGGACCTTCAGAATGGTGAACACATGGAGTGACAGGGACCTTCAGATGTGCCACTGGAGTGACAGGGACCTTCAGAATGGTGAACATGGATTGACAGGGGCCCTTGAGCAATGGTGAACCGGGACGGACCTTCAGATGGGAACAGACACAGTGTGGAGTGACCATGGAGTTGACCTTCAGATGGTGAACATGGATTGACCAGATGACACCGTGACATGGAGGATGGTGAAAACATGGAGTGACAGGTGGACCTTCAGATTGTGAACAGAACAAATGGAGTGACAGGACCTTCAATGGACAATTGAACGGAACCTTCAGATGGTGAACATGGACAGGCCCTTCATATGGTGAAACGAAACATGGAGTGACAGGGACCTTCAGATGGTCCAAACATGGAGTGACAGGACATTTCACGATGATGAACATTAGACCATGGAGTGACAGGACCTTCAGAATTGGTGAGCATGGAGTTGACAGGGACCCTTCAGATGGTGAACATACCATGGAGTGACACGGAGGGACCTTCAGGATGGTGAAACTGGAGTGACAGGGACCTTCAGATGGTGAACAGGAACCATGGAGAGTGACAGGTATCCTTCAGATTGGTGTTAACATGGCCGTGACAGGGACCTTCAGATCGGTGAGACATGGGAGTTTACTTCTGGGACGATGAGTTTCAGGGATGGTTCAACAGGACCCATTTGAGTGCCCAGGGACCTTCATATGGTGAACAGGTGCCATGGAGTGACAGGGACCTTTCAATGGTGAACAGTGGAGTGAGTGACAGGGACCCTTCAGATGATCTGGACATGCTCCTTCGAGAGTGACAACGAGGTGACGGGACCTTCAGATGGTGAACATGGAGTGACAGCTGACTTCATAATGGTGAAAACATGGAGTTTTTTTTAGTGACACGGACCTTCAGATGTGGTGAACAGACCATGGAGTGACAGGGTCCCTTCAGATGGTGAACAGGCCATGGAGTAGTGACAGGGACCTTCAGATGGTGACCAGACCATGGAGTGACAGAGGACCTTCAGATGGTTAACAGACCATGGAGTGACAGAAGACCATTTCAGATGGTGAACATGGAGTGACAGAGACCTTCATTATGTGTGAACATGGAGTGACAGACACCTTCCAGATGGTGAACATGGAGTGACAGAGACCTTCAGATGGTGCAAACAGAACATGAGTGACAGAGACCTTCAGATGAAGGACATGGATTGACAGTTTTCCTTACAATGGTGAACAGACCATGGAGTGACAGGGACCTTCAGATGGTGAACATGGAGTGACAGACCACCTTCAGATGGTGAACATGGATTGACAGAGACCTTCAGATGTGAAGTGAGTGGCCCCAGTGACAGAGACCGAGCCTTCAGATGGTGAACAGGACCATCGGAGTGACAGAGACCTTCAGATAGGTGGACATGGAGTGACAGGGATCTTCAGATGTGGAACATGGAGTGAACAGAGACACCTTCAGATGGTGACCATGGAGTGACAGGGACCTTCCAGATCTTCAGATGGTGAACCTTTCAGATGTGGAACCATGGAGTGACAGGGACCCAGATGACCACCATTTTCAGATGGTTGACAGAACACATGGAGTGACAGTAACCACCAGATTTTTACATTTGACTATAGACCTTCACATGGTGAAAGGCCACAGAGTTAACAACTGAGAATGAAGGGCTACTGACTGTACCTTCAATGAGATTACCCCCAGGGGGCTTTTGACCTGGCTGATTCGTCGAACAACACGACAAACCATTCTAGTTTCTGACATTAAGTTTCTGAAAGCTATGTGAGAAGGTCTATCTTACGTTTGATTTTGATGGACAAATCTTTATTTGTTTATTCATTTTTTGCATTTGTCTGTTTTCTTTTTATTAAGTTGCCAGTAAAATAATTCTCCTAGGCAGTCTAGACTGTCTAGTCTCTCTCAGACTAAGATCTTTTCGTTGAGCTTGTGCAACACAAAGTGCCAAAACTGCAGAACAGTCGTCGAAACAAAGCATCGCAATACAGACAAAAAGCGAAGTGCAGCATATCGTTTAACAACGGCAGATTTTGTCACGGCAGATTCATTCATAGAACGTTCTCGGTCAAATGCAGTCGCACTCCACGAGTCCTTCAGCATAAACATAGTAGAAATGTCTGTTACAGTACTGTGTGTGCATGGTTCGTACTCACCAACCCTTCCTTCTTTCTTCTCCCTCCAACCTCTACCCCATTCTCCTGCTATTACGTTTCTCCAGAGCCAGAATCAGTTAAAATGCGAAGTCATTAGTTAAAATATAGTTTCGGGCGGCGATCGAAATTCACAGCGTGATTTAAAGTCACAAACTCCCCTCATTTGACGTAGTGTTTTTCTTAATTCTCTTCCGGGTCGGGAATCGGCCTGACATGATCAAGTGATCGATCAGATCAGTTCACCCTCCTCCTCTGCCAGCCAACCACTTGTCTGGTTTCAGTTTCGCCATCAGCTTGTGGAAGTCCCCGCTCCAAACGAGTGGACGTCATAATCCAAGATGACGACGAGTGACCCCCCATATCCCAGAGCACGCAGCCGATGACGCTGACGCCCCACCCCCACGACGCCGACAGCTTGGGCTGAGCGACGGCATCCGCAGCACTGGCTTTCCGTCGGATGGCAAGCAGAGAGTATTGGGCGGCGGAAGGGTCAGCTCCGCCTTGACTCCTGGCTCCGGGCCACGCTTCTTCCATGGTGACCCGGGGCGTCAAGGGTGTGCACAGCTCACTCCAGAGGTCAGCTCTCGTTCTTGTAACGTGTCACCTGTAGGGTAAAGATCACGAATGTTATCAACTGACACGACGCTTTTCTTGGGGGTGGGCGTGGGGGTGTTGGTGGTGGGGGTAATAGATCTTAAATGTTCAGTGCAGTGCAAAAGTACTCTGTGAAATAGAGGTCCTGAATGTCATTAATGACAAGATTATGAATGCCTTGAGTCTCAGCGTTCAACAGGTGGGTTCTGAGTGGAACATACGCCTCGACAGTTAACGATTTACTGATTCTGAAAGTCATTTAATACAAGGTACTTTGTGGAGTAGACGTCCTGAAAGGTAACGCTTCATATGAAGGTAGTCTCTTTCATATCATATAATACGATAACACTCTCAGAAGTAAAGGCCATGAGTGTCGACGTTTAGTATGGGGCAGATCCTACTCTGGGAAATACAGGTCCTGTATGTCACTATTCAATACACAAGCATGCCACCAGCCGCCGTGACGAAGCGGTTAGCGTCGCGGACTCCCGGCTGGCAGATCGCGGGTTCGATTCCCATCAGAGTCGTGTGGGATTTTTTCTGCCCCGACTGGCTCCTACCCAAAATTGAGTTTTGCTACGGGCTCAATTTGGAAGACTGGGACCACATAGTCGAGTTTTCACCCACTTAATGGATGCATCTCTGACAGTGTTGCTCAAAGTTCCTGATCAACACTGCAGGTGCCTGTATGTCTCGGTTTGGTTTGACGCTGGGATATATTATAGAAGTAAGCGTAGAGCACAGTCTTGTCATGCAGTCTCAGACCGGAATGGAAATCCGTTACAGAGCACTTTGTGAAATACCTAAGTACATGTTCTGAATGTCAACACTCAGTACAAGGGTAATCTGTATAGTATGTTTTATAGATGTCTACTCTTGATACACAGAGAGTCTGTGAAGTGCATATTCTAAACGTCAACATGTTATACAAGGTTACTCCTTGAAGTGCATATTCTAAATGTCAACACTCAATACGATTGTACTCTCTGAGAGGGAGCCGTTGCGCAGTACGCAACAGATGCAACCCCCTCTTCAGATTTGGAACCATTAGCAAAAAAATTCTTTGAAGGGATGGAAATTCAGAACAAAGTTCGGCAAAAAAAAGAAATGTTCTGTAGGCCACAGAGCTGGTGAAGTCTTTTACCATATGAGGCCAGACTAAAGCCACCAGCCGGAGGAGGACAAGCCATAATGGGTCCTCAGGAAATTGGCACGGATCACTCATAACTCTAGGACTGTGTCTGCACTGTTCAGATTGGGAAGTAAACGAATCCCCAAATGTGCAACGGAACTGGGATTGTCTTTGAACTTCTTAGGGAATTACGGGTCAAAAACATCATATCAAAGTTTGAGGGTTTAGAGAAGAGGTCAAAAGAAAAGTTAGGGGAAAAAAGTTTCAGTCAGCGACTGAAGACATGATTTCCCTGTGTATACATACAGACTGTATGCAGGAACAGCGCCGAATGCACCCAGACAGAGTCGACACCCTTGATAGTGAATGGCATCCAAAGTTTTGAGGTATCAAGGTCCGACAGAACCTTAGACAACACAGCCGTAGGTCAGTTTGGACTTCTTCTCGGTGCCACAACCCTCAGGATGTTCACTGCTCTCTGACAAGAAGGTTTTCAGGCGCTGGGTGAGAGACTTTGAAAGTGAATTGTTTGATAGGAGATAACTCCCAGAAATCTGGCTTCCTTCACAGCTGGAACGGTGGAGATATCCTGACGAATTTCAAGTCAGCAAAGCACTGTCGACAGTTCTGTAAATGGATACACTAAGTTTTGATACCTGAAAAAAACAACCCTTCCTTGGCCCACTGTCGGGTCTTATCCCTATAAAGTTTAGACTTGACTTTGTACGTCAGCATAGGTGGCTCCAACCTGTAGACGTGCAAAGTCCAGAGACAGAGAGGACTCAGTTTCCCTGATGAGAGGGGTGGACGGGGGGAGGGGGGAGGGGTGGGGGCGGGGAGGGGATAGACGGGTAGGGTGGGGATTATTTGAGCCAGCGAAAAATTGGCACGGGCTGGAGGAATTTTTTCATTTACTAACGTTGGATTGCCCCCGAAAAAGAAAACAATTGAACCAAAACTGCCTCAGTCTTTCCTTTATGAGTCTATCAACATGCGAACCAACCAAGATAAACTAGATACAAACGCAGATACATCTCGCTGAATAGATCAACACGCAGACGAAGATGGAAAAAAAAAACACGCAAAACAAAACAACACGACAATGCCGAAAGGGACACCAGTAGCGAAACCCTACTCCAAAGGCAGGTCCTGAACCACATCCAGGTATTGTTCAAGAGCACCAT
>JADBJO010024464.1:2500-5000 GCA_016801955.1 Conus betulinus
GGCTCTCCCCACACACACCATGTTCATGTAGCAGCTGTACCAACATGGCTGACCTGACCTGCACGGTGAATGATAGGCTCTCCCCACACACACCATGTTCATGTAGCAGCTGTACCAACATGGCTGACCTGACCTGCACGGTGAATGATAGGCTCTCCCCACACACACCATGTTCATGAAGCAGCTGTATCATCGTGGCTGACCTGATCTGCACGGTGAATGATAGGCTCTCCCGACACACCTTGTTCATGTAGCAGCTGTATCATCGTGGCTGACCTGTCCTGCACGGTGAATGATAGGCTCTCCCCACACACCAAAGAGCGATCAGCCGTACCTGCCGAAGCGGTGGAGACAAAATGGACTAAAGTCTCCCGCCAGTGTCATCCTTCACGAATCGAATTTCATGTGCGTTCATATAGAAAACTAAAAAAAAACACAAACAAAAAACACACCCTAAGTAGCAGGTAATAAAACAAGGAGACGACAAGAAAAACAACAAAAACAAGCATAATAATAAAACAGGGCAATTATAAAATAAGTGATTATAACAACAACAATAACAACACACCACCAACAACAGCAACATCAACAACGATGTGCGCGATGACGATGGCGTCATTACTACCACCACCACCACCACCACCAACAGCAATAATAATAATAATAATAATAATAATAATAATAATAATGATAATAATAATAATATCAATAGAAATGATAATAATAACTTTGTTACTACTACATTAACAAACAACAACAACAACAACAACAACTACTGCTACTACTACTACTACTACTACAACAAATGATAATAATAATAATGATAATAATAATAATAATAATAATAATAATAATAATAATAATAATAATAATAATAACAACAACAACAACAACAACAACAACAATAATAATAATAATAATAATAATAATAATAATAATAATAATAATAATAATGATGATAATAGAAATAATAATAATAATAACAATAACAATGATGAAGAAGATGATGAGAGTGATGATGATGATGAGGATACTACTACTACTACTACTACTACTACTACTACTACTACTACTACTACTACTACTGATAATAATAACAGTGATATACAAAGAATCTGGCAAACATTAGGACACAATTAAAGACACTGGCACTCACAGGTTGAAATATCAATTGCATGTTGAACTGGAACTTTTCAGTGTTCCATCAGCTGATGTGAACAAATTCCTGCAATTCTGACCAATGAGATCTGCTATTTCATCACATTCTTTCAATCAGCGTCATAAGCGGTTCTGTACACAAGAAGAAATGTGATGGTTCACATAAGATATTAGTGAGGGGTAGAAGCACACACACACACACACACACACACACACACACACACACACACACTTTTTCATCCTCCATCCTCTTATATGTCTTTATTCGATATCTTCACGAAACCATGCTTGCTCAGACCAATTGTGTTTTGTCTGTTTCATATGTTCAAGCAGAGAGAGAGAGAGAGAGAGAGAGAGAGAGAGAGAGAGAGAGAGAGAGAGAGAGAGAGAGAGAGAGAGAGAGAGAGAGAGAGAGAGAGAGAGAGAGAGAGACAGACAGACAGACAGACAGACAGACAGACAGACAGAATCTCCCAATGTCGTCGCTACAATCGCCATACAAAACAGAGCCGTCGGATTCCTCTCGGTATTGTGTTCATACTCCCACCCTAAACGTTCTTCCACCACCACCATCACCTTCTCCACCCCCCCCCCCCCCCCCCCCCCCCCCCCCCCCCCTCCGCAGCTATCAGCCAAGCCGACCCGTTGTCTTATTGGTTGCCACACAAAAACTGGCGAAACTCACGTGTTCACCGTAGAGCTCTGTCCTTGCGTGTGATTGACAGTAATCCCACACACCTCTTTTTACCCCTTATCTATGTGCAGAAACGACTCATTCTCAACGGCGCGCCCTTTCCTTTCTTTCAGAGAACACACCGAACTTCTCTGGCTGCTGGTCAAAGCTATAATTTCACAGAAGATCAACGAGCTCTGTTCCTGGGCCATCAGATCTAGCACATTGATCTTTCTTTCTTCCAGACTTACTGCGCCCCCTACCGCCCAGCTGAAACTTTTTGCTCTTCTGCTTCAGAGTGTCGTGACGTACACATACAAAACAAAGAGTGACTGCTTCTCTCCTTCTTGCTCCATGTCCATGGAATTCCACACCACAAGATACCAGGCGCTCCTATTCTTATACAGTCTCCCAATGAACATTCAAATCTTACCTCTTTTTACTTGTTATTTTGCTCTTAATCTCAATTGATATTTCAAACCCAGGGTTAGTGATAAAACTCGACGGTGTATCTGCACAATGTGTGTGTGTGTGTGTGTGTGTGTGTGTGTGTGTGTGTGTGTGTGTGTGTGTGTGTGTGTGTGTGTGTGTGTGTGTGTGTGATCCAAGTGTATCCCTCAAAATGACGATGATGACTTTCCAATACCTCATAAAGAAATGTCAGCAGCA
>JADBJO010024464.1:10000-17500 GCA_016801955.1 Conus betulinus
GATGGTGATGGTGATGGTGATGATGATGATGATGATGATGATGATGATGATGATGATGATCTTTATTTCCAGGGGTAATAGATAAGCAAACACATGCTTTTTTTCATCCCGGCCTTGCCCCCTAAGAGACAAACTAAGCATGACTAGAGAGAGAGAGAGAGAGAGAGAGAGAGAGAGAGAGAGAGAGAGAGGAGGGAAGGAGGAAGGGAGGGAGGAAGGGGAGAGAGAGAGAGAGAGCGAGAATGAGAGAGAGGGGTGAGGGGGAGGTGAATATGCATATATTAGGTCAAAGAGCCAGGCGACTGCAATGGCGAGACGGACAGTCAGACAACCCCATCCAAACCACCCCATTCATTTCCCTCCGTTCTCTCTCACTATGCATTTCCCCTACATCGCTGTTCCAGCCCATTCCCACGAGTCCTCCCTACAGTCACCACCCTGGTTCGACCTTTTTTCATTGCAGAGCTCAGCGGTCCGCCGTGAGTTATCACTGTCAGGTGGCCAGACGGCAGCAACAACCTCGTTCCCCCGTGGATGAGGACAGAATGGTGACAGATCATGGCATCAGTCAATGAAACGTCACAGTGGACTGGACGGCTGGAAGGTCGTGGGCTCCTGTGTGCTGTTAGTGGACCTTTATCTGTGGGAATCGTCAGGCCCAGCCGACTCCTAGTGAGAAGGTTCATGTCTCCTGGGATCCATTGGAACGGCTGAAACCACACGCAATTGACCCCCATCCACTTCATAGAGTCGACTCCGAAGGAGTCGTTCAAATTCCCTGACGAACACTGCAGGTGTCTGCGTCTCTCGGGCCTGGTCGATACCAGGATATGTTATGAAAAGGAAGCACGCAGTGTGACGATTTGAGAGGTAGTCTAAGCCAAGAATTGAAGTCTATGGCACCCTCGTCTCGTTTCCATGTCACTAATAATTATTTTCCTTCTTTTTTGTCCAAATTTCAAGTTTAAATGATGTGGCCCGCTACTGTAAAGACCTCTGTTTTCATTTCTCTCTTCACATCAGGGCCTGCAGCGAGTCTGTGTCAAAGCCTTCAGTATTGGCACGTTCAATATAATTGTCGTTGAATGAAGATGGCCATGTCCCTAAGACAGGGGACAGTCTCCCACGATGGAAGCACAATGAAGCAGTTTTGAACAGGTGGCGTTGGAACACGAAAACACCAGCGACCGCCAGCCTGCTGGACTCGAAAGCAGTGCAGTGTCTCTTCTGGTGAGGCGCCTCGGGGCTACTTGATATCGGTCGCCGCTGTGGACTGTATACTTGGAGGACAACTGTAAATGTGGATGTGTATGAGAAAGCAGAAATTGGCGACGGGGCAGTAATGTCACCGACAAAATACGAAAAATAAGGTAGAAAAGGGAAAACAAAACGTGAAAAAAAATCTGTCGGTATCAAAATGTGTTGCCAATGGTCGAAATGCTCTAACTTTCATTGAGTGAAGCTTTTGTTTGTTGGTAGGTTGATTTTTCAAAGGTATTCACACTTACTTTTGTGAAGCACCAAAATATGTCCTTATGTGATTATATAATTCTGGGGGATCTCTCTCTCTCTCTCTCTCTCTCTCTCTCTCTCTCTCTCTCTCTCTCTCTCTCTCTCTCTCTCTCTCTGTGTGTGTGTGTGTGTGTGTGTGTGTGTGTGTGTGTGTGTGTGTGTGTACATATATACATATATGCGTGTGTGTGCGTGCGTGCGTGCGTGCGTGCGTGCGTGCGTGTGTGTGTGTGTGTGTGTGTGTGTGTGTGTGTGTGTGTGTGTGTGTGAGTGAGCGTGCGTGAGTGCGTGCGTGCGTGCGTGCGTGTGTGCGTGCGTGCTTGCGTGTGAGTGTGTGTGCGTGCGTGCGTGCGTGCGTGCGTGCGCGCGGGTGCGTGCGTGCGTGAGTGCGTGCGTGCGTGAGTGCGTGAGTGCGTGCGTGCGTGTGTGTGTGTGTGTGTGTGTGTGTGTGTGTGTGTGTGTGTACGTGAGTGAGTGAGTGGCGTGAATGTAAACGCACGCGCGTACAAGCAAGCAGACGTGTTGATGGATGGGATCTGGATGTTTGGGATAAGGAAGGATGTAATTTGTAATATCATTTGATCCATGAAGCATCTCCTCTTTCTTTCTTTTCTTTTTTTTTTTATTATTGTATATAGACACCTTGTGGCACTGATGGGCATCACTCTGCAATGATTTAACTGAAACAGCAGAGCCTTCCTTGTGTGAACGATAACTGACTGGATAGTATCCACTATCTATCAATCGCTGCACCATCCATCCATTGATTCGTTTAGATCAAATTCCCGGTCAGAGCCCACCCTTACACCCTTCCCTCTCCATCCCCCCATGTAGCCACCCTTCATTAATCAATTTATCAATCCACTCACTCTAACACCACCCTCCTTCAATGTACTAAACTGTCCATCCCATCTATTATCAATATAAGCATCCACTCATTTATTATCAACGCATTCATCTAGTCACATATCAATTCCCCCCCCCCCCCCCCCCCCCCCCCCCGTTTTCATTATCCGTCCATCCATCTACTCATCCTTTTAGCCATCTACTCATCCACCGTTTTATTCATCCATTCACCCATCCCTTTAAAACATTCATCTATCCACCCATCATCCGCCTTTCCATCCGTCCTTCCATCCACCCATCACTTTATCCACCTACCAATTCATCCACATATCTTTTCACTCATCCATCTATACATGCATTCATCCACTCATACATGTATCCGAGCGTTCACCAATCAATCCATCAGTCATTTCATGGGAGCATCTAACTGTTCACCCACTCATCCATGGATCCACAGATCGACCAGTCAGTCCATCTATCCGTTCATTCAGTTTCTCACTCTGTGCAGGTTCAGGGGCGTTGACCATTTCCATCACACCTACGACGAAGTGAAAAACCGACACAGACAAAGGCCGTCTTGAGTGCCCCTGTCCATTGTCAATGAGCTCAGTGTTCTTCTCTCCCCGTTCAAGACTTGTTTTGGACTGCTCTCGCAGACAGAACGACAGACAGACGGACAGACAGACAGACAGACGTGCTATCAGACACACAGACAGACACAGACACAAACAACAGCAAAACGACAAAGCCGTCGTCCAAAACAAATACCACATGAAACTTGGAAACCTGAATCAGAACAAACCCTCTTCCAATGTGATTACCAGGAATGGAACGACAGCATCCGCTGAAAAGGCCGAGCGATGGAATGAAAATGAGGCTGAGCAGGGACAAAGAGGCAGGAAAAGACCTGGTGATCGTGACAAAGGAGTCACAATGGTGCGCACAGCTCTCGCTAATGGAATTCTTCGACAGCAGTTACGTTTTTTGTTTCTCCCTTCCACCTCCCTTTTAGTCGGTGAGGAGCTGGGGGTGGGGGTGGGGGGAGGAGGGTGAGAGGGGGGGGGGGTTAGTCTTCATCCCCTCCATTCCAGAGCTAAACCAGACTAAGTCTAAAATGTGCTCCTGGATATGCTGAATCCATTTATGCATGTTAACAGAAACAAATGCGGGATGGTCTTAGAGTTATTGCCCTTGCCGCAAGGGTACCCCCTAAACCTCTTTTCGGCAACTGCATTTTCAATAAGTAATCAAGTGGTGTTAAAACTTAGAAAACTTTTTTTTTTTTTTTTTCTTTTTGCTTCCTTGTTTATTTTAGGCAATTAGTAGGTATCATAAAAGGAGCATTACAAATACTAGTAAGGCTATATTTTGGCTTCCGTAATGCATGTTCTTCGCATACTGTTATTTTTCATGACTAAAAAAAGATGCCATCTCTCGCACTTAAAAAAAAAAAAAAAAAAAAAAAAAAAAAAAATATATATATATATATATATATATATATATATAACAATTCGTCACTTGGAACATATTTTCATAAACTACCATGCAGGATCATTTTGACTACGTTTGAAGGTTCTAGACGAATTAGCTACGTCACAATTGCAAAAAGATCACCCCTACCCCCAAAAGCTGGAATATCGCCCACAGTCCTAAATGCGTCAGTCCTAACGGAAACCCACAAATCATTTCTTGATGTATGAAATACAGCGAGTATTCACCCTGGTAACACTCATATGCTTAATTTCCACACACAAAAAATGGTTTCAATGGCACTCTGTAAAAAAGTCCCTATACCATGGAAATTTTTTTCACAAAAACAAACAAAAATGCATTAGGATATTAAGGTAAGTTGAAGGTTTCAAAGCGATCAGTTACATTGAAATTGCAAGTAAATCGCTCCTTAACCCCAAAAGACAGGATCAGTTGAAATTCTGGAACACTGGCAAAAGCTACAATACCTCTCCTCCAATTCATTTTCTGTTCTCACAAAAAACTAAGTCTGATCGCTGTGCAAGCAAACTTTTGCTTGGGATTCTCTGCTTTTCAATCATCATCTGAATCATCAGTCAAAGCTATCATCCAGTCTATTCTGCAGTAGACACTGTGTGTCATCCTCCTCATCATCATCTTGGTCTGGCAAGTCATCCAGAAGACTGTTAATAACTAACTGGCTGAGGGACGATCCCCTCTTCCTCCTCCTCTGTCCACAAAGGGTTCGAGTTCTCCTTCCTTCATCACCCATCCGTGGCCATTCGTAGGTAGGGGAATTTCTGGCATGGCCTGATGAGAGAGCTTCCAGATGCACCCCTTAATGTGCTGCTCAAGGCTCTTGCGACATGGTGGCATTGCGCCGAGGTCAATGTTGCGCGAGGCACTCAGGATGTCACCTTCATATTTTTCTTTCAGCAGGTAATGTCTGGGTTTTCCATAGAGACAACATGTGAATAACTCCAGTCCCTGTATGAGCTCCTTCACTGACCTTTCAGCCCTCACCCAGTTTTTGCCAGAACACGCCGGAGCCTTTGTTTCTTGCTGGAGAATTTTCATGGCTCTCACTTCCCCTCTTGCCTTTAAAAGGTGCTACAACTGACCACTGTCCTCTAAACGCATGCAGACCCAAGAGCGCAGAGCAGTGCTTTTGTTTTTCTGTCACCAGCAAGCTTGTGTAACAATCAGGAGACGTTCTCTGTTGCCCTTTCCTGTGTCAAAAAGAATGGTTACTCTACTGAGTTGCTGAGCATAGTGCAGTATATGAAGAAGATGTCAGAATCAGGGTTTTTCACCCTGATGTATCCGTAGCCTTTCTTTTCAGCATACTGGCAATACAAGACTACCCTGGAATCAGTCTCCCCATGACCTGAATTCAGAGTTTCCTACTGTCTCTCTCACTGTCTTGTTGCCTTCTGATGCCAGTTTGTAAGCAGTACCCTCACAAATGAGAATGACATTCCTATCCTTGAGCGTTGTTTGATACGGAGTCTTTGCTCCAGACACCAAGAAGAACTTTGATAAGCTGTTTCTTGTTTTCACCATTGGTCACAATTTTTGTTCCCAATCAGCTGGCCCTCTTGGTGACATCTCCTTGCAGAAGGATCTTTCCCCCACATCCCCTTCCTTCGCCGTTCCATTGCTTTCACGGAGTCTTCCTTGTACATATCTGTACTGAAAATGAAATCAGAAGTTCTGTTTCGCTGTCGTCTCCTCCTTTTTGTCATTTCTAGCCTCGTTTTCGATCTCTCTCTAATATAATCTAGAGTCTCTCTCTCTCTCTCTCTCTCTCTCTCTCTCTCTCCTCTCTCACTCTCTCTCTCTCTCTCTCTCTCTCTGTGTGTGTGTGTGTGTGTGTGTGTGTGTGTGTGTGTGTGTGCGTTGTGTGTCTGTGTGTGTGTGTGTGTGTGTGTGTGTGAGAGAGAGAGAGAGAGAGAGAGAGAGAGAGAGAGAGAGAGAGTGTGTGTGTGTGTGGTGTGTGGGGGGGGGGGGGGGGGGGGTCCTGTGGTCCTGTTTTTAGCTATTTTTCAAACACATTATCTATTTTTTCTTCTTCTTCTTTTTTTGTTGTTTTTTTGTTTCCAAACGAAGGTGTTAAGCGATTTTGGAAAAATAAAAAAAATCCAGGAAACACCATCGATAATTCAATATTTTATGACTAATAATATTCAATAGTGAAGTGTTTTGGACTATTGGACATTTTTTTTACCTCCCTTGCGTCCTTGAATAGATCCTCAAGCATAGGCTCAAAGATTTTCCCCTATACTTTGTACTGGCTTATAAAAAATAATGATTTCAGTTCTTTTTTCAACAACTTAATTCCTTACCACACTTTCTTTTTGTTTCACTTTTCTGCCCTTCGCTGGCTGCTTTGGGGGTACTGCTGGATTTTTTTTTTAACCCTTGGTGGTGAGAACACCACAGAATTATGGACTGCGGTGTCCCTCCATTTGATGCCAAGGGGGCAGAGGCACAGTCAATCGTGTCTCCCTGATAAGCCCGATCCAGCGGACGAAGGACAAGGAGCAAGCAATATGAATAGGCCTGTTTTGAAGAGAGATTGTAATGGTTCTCGTGTGCTGCTAGTTAAGGGTTTAACATTTTGATATTGTCCTGATTTTATGTTCTCATTTTTCCCCCCCCCCCCCCCCCCCCCCCCCCCCCCTTCCTTTTTTTTCTGTCATTTATTTTAATCGGTAGTATGTCTTTAGTATAATGACGGAGGAATTCTTAGCTTGCATTTGTAGCATAGTATTGTTTGATCAATCCGTGGGAGATCGCATCAATTAGTGAAAATCAGGTGAAGGTTGTTCTGCACAACTCTTAACTGCTGACAATGCTTGGATTAGTAAAGGCAAAGCTGACCACCCGGACTGTTCCACATCTTTGGACCTTCCTTGCACCCTCGAATGGATCGCCAAGTATAGGCTCAAGGATATCCCGTATATGTTACACTAATGCAGATCAACGTTTTGGTTTTTCAGAAAAATCATTTCCTACCACAATGTGTTTGTTTCACTTCTACCCTATGATGGCTGCTTTGGGGCGCTGTTGGATTTTTTTTCAATCCTTGGTGGTGTCTTACCACAGAATCAGACTGTGGTGTATCTCCATTCACTGTCGAGAGAGCACAGACACAATCCGGCGTGTCTCTTTGATGAGTCTGGTCCAGCGGACGAAAGGGCTAGGAGCAGGCAATGTGAATAGGTCTGCCTTCGAGAGGGAATCAAACAGTCGCCATAATATGCTGTTAGTGTAGAGCTTAACATTTATGGTACATTTTCCTATTTCATTTCATCTTCCCGTTTCTCACTCCCCCCCCCCCCCCCCCACCCCCCCACCCCCCCCCCCACACACACCTTCCCTCTTTTTAATTCTTTTATATAAATATTTGCCAAGTTATGAACATACTGACCAAAGATTTCTTAGCCTGCTCTTGCTTTCTCCCACTGCCAAATTGTTCAGCATAATATTGCTCGGCCAATCGGTGGGTGACTCCATCTCTTAGGATATCAGAGTAAATGTTGTTCTGCACAGTGTTTAGCTGCTGACAATGCTTGGTTCATTAATTAGCATAGCCAATCACTGGGATAGTTGGACTTTTTTGTTGTTGTTTTTTACCTCCCTTGCATCTTTCAATAGATCCCTAAGCAT
>JADBJO010024464.1:22500-25147 GCA_016801955.1 Conus betulinus
TGAGAGTTCTGTCCTGCCATTTAATTTTCGCAGGTACGTATGCGTACGTTGTGTCTGTGCATGTAAGGGTACATGCATTAGTGCGAGTGGCGTTGTGCACGCGTGGTGAAACGTGCGTGAAGAATACATGTGGGTTTAGGTGTGCGTCTGTGCGTGTTGCGTCCACGGAGCCGCGTGTGTGTGTCGGTCGTGTGTGTTGGGTGTGCGCGCGCGGCGAACATGTGCGGTTTGTGCATTGCGGTATAGTGTGTGTGTGAGTGTGTGTCGTGTGTGTGTGTGTGTGTGTGTGTGTGTGGGTGTGTGTGTGCTGCAGGAGTGTTTGGGTGTGCGCCATTTGTGGATGCTGCATATGGTACGCGTAGTAGTGGCGTGCGGCGTGCGTGTGTGGATGTGTGTGTGCGTGTGTGTGTGTGTGTGTGTTGTGTGTGGCGCGGCGCGTGAGCACATGTGCGTGTTGTGTTGAGTGTTATGTGTGGTTTGGTGTGTGTGCTGGTGTGGGTGTGTGTGTGTGTAAGGATGTGTGTGGGTGTGGTGGGTGTGTGGTGTGTGTGTGTGTGTGTGTATGGCGTGAATGCCAGGAGGTTTGGGTGTTGCGATTTGGGATGTGTATGTACGCGTAGTGCGTGCGGTTATGTGTGTCCTGTGGCCCGCGCGCCGTTGCGTATGTGTATGTGCTGTTTGCGTTGGGGGAAAAACGATGTTAAGAAGATGACATAGTAATTATATATCAGTAACAACAGCGGCAACAACAACAGAGCCAACAAGGCATGCGCGACACAGGGTGAGCGCGCCCAACGCGCACGAGCGCCGCGCGCGCACACACCAACACACACACACACAACACACACACACGCACGCACGCCCACGCGCACACACTCACCGAAACGCACACAGCCAATGCAGACACACCCATGTCTATGCGACTCACTACTTTACCACGTGCATCGCTTCATCGATACACACTTTCCAGTTCACAATTACGTTTACATTAATAATGTTTGGGCCTGTGAGAGTCAAAAACCCTTTTCTGTTGACGTTACGCTGGTTGGTCATTTGTGTCTGCCATTGAAAAGGCTCGTGTATGAAGTCTGCCCGCATCTCAATGGGAGTCTTCGCAATTCTGGCCTTGATATATTCCAGTGTTTGTTTGGCGGTATGTTTCTTGCTCTTCCTTTAAGTCTGCATGTGCGGCCATCCCCTCTTGAGTTGAGACTGAAAGGTGGCTTATTGTATAGTGACTTTGATCTTGATTTTTGATGCAATTCTTCAGATTTCCTATCACATCAAAACAGTTTAGCTATAATCAGTTGCTTGTGCAGAGATGGAGGTTTTTCTCCTCCTCAAACATTTTGACGTACTTGTTTGTGTATTCATAGACAGAGGATGATGATGTTGATTTAACAAGCTGTAAGGAATTTCTCTTCCTTTTCTGAAATGTTTACCGAAGCACGGATTGTTGCTCTTACTGCACATCTTGCTGTTGTGGACAGATGGCTACACAGACTGAAAATGATATCATCCTCTCCTCCTCCTCCTCCTCCATCCTCCTTCTCTCCCCCCCTCCTCCTCCTCCTCCTTCTTCTTCTTCTTCTTTCTTCTTCTTCTTGAATCATCATCATCATCATCATCATCATCATCATCATCATCATCATCATTATTGCTAGTGTTATTATTGTAGTTTCTAATACTACTATAACTGCTGCAGCTGTAATACTACAACCATTATACTAGTTCTAGCACAATTATTATCATTTGACCTTTACTATAATCGTTATCATCATCATCATCATCATCATCATCATCATCATCATCGTCGTCGTCGTCGTCGTCGTCGTCACAAGTTCACAAGTTGTTTGTTTTGTCCATGAAGGAAAATTATTTTGTGGTGACACATTACAACATCACATAATAAAATACAATAGAATAAAATCAAATTAATAAGCTTAAAATTAACATCAACACTCACCACTTGTTTACTTATCTACACATCACAATCCATCTTCTATCCACACACACACACACACACACACACACACACACACACGCGCGCGCGCGCGCGCGCGCGCGCAGCACACACACACACACACACGCGCGCGCACGCACGCACGCACGAACACAAGTGTGAAATGTGCGAGCACCCGCACGCGCGCGCGCGCTCACACACACACACACACACACACACACACACACACACACACACACACACCACACACACGCACACACCGAACACGAACACACACACACACACACACACACACACACACACACACACACACACACGCATACGAACACACACACACACACACACACACACACACACAACACACACACACACACACACACAAACCACACACACACACACACAACACACACACACACACACACACACACAGATTCATAAACTAAAATTTGTCAACATATCATGGTTATAAACATCGTATGAACATAAGATCAAAGGACAAGATCACCATGATATACCCAACAACAGCACAATCACTATATTATGTATGTAACCATTTGTTAGTATATTTACCATCAATACGTAATTATCGTAATAATTTTCTTATTTATTAGTATTTCTAATAGTAGATATAGTAGTGTAATTAGTAGTAGTAGCAGCAGAAGCAGAAGTATGTAGTAGTAGGAG
>JADBJO010024465.1:0-25145 GCA_016801955.1 Conus betulinus
GGTTTGATTGAGTAGCTCTGGTGATGGGTGGTTGTTGATTGGCCTAATGAAATGACACGCGTCCTACTGATTTTTACTTGAGTGAACGTTTCACGGACGATCTATCATCACCCTGATCTATGGCTGGCTTTGCAGGCAGGGTTGAAACCCCTCTCCCTTCTGCATCCCCTTTCTTCTGGCCTTGGGTACGTGTCGGGATCCATTCTGGTTAGCTGTCGTCGTCGTCGTCATCACAACATCGTCAATCATCAACACATCACATCGTCCGCGTCGTCGTCATCATCATACATCTCATCGTCCCATCAACGCACACCACCAACACCCCACCACCATCCACCATCATACCATCATCATCATGATCATCAAGCATCGTACCACCACCACCACCACCACCCCCCACCATTCCTTATCATCATCATCTCAATCATCGCACCAACAACCACCACCACCACCATCACACATCATCATCATTATCCTCCTCCTCTTTCTCCTTCCTCCGCCTCCCTCTCCTCCTCCTCCTCATTATCATCATCACCGCCATCATATTCGTCATCTTGTTTGGGGGGGCCCTGAACTGTTTTTGTGCCCGGGGTGGATCAACGTGGCGAGTGCCTGTGGGATGTGCTTATGCATGTGTGATTCATTAGTTTGCCTTCAAAGATGTTTTGGGTTGGTCCTATGAAACAGAGTTAATGTGATGATGTTTACCTTTTATGTCTTGTTCATTCCCTTTTCTGTCTTTTTCTTTTTTGTTTATCACAAACTATTCTCTCCTCCTTCTCATGTTTGTATATTTTTTTGATGATGGTGATTAGATGATGTCCTAGGTTCTACATGTTCCAGGTTTCCACTTGTCCCATTTCACTTGTCCGGTGTTCCATATGTCCTAGGTTCCATATGTCCCAGGTTCTGTATGTCCTAGTTGCACTAGTCCAGTGTTCCATATGACCTAGGTTCCATATGTCCCAGGTTCTGTATGTCCCAGTTGCACTAGTCCAGTGTTTCCATATGACCTAGGTTCCATATGTCCCAGGTTCTGTATGTCCCAGTTGCACTTGTCCGGTGGTTCCATATGACCTAGGTTTCCATATGTCCCCAGGTTCTGTATGTTCCAGTTCCACTAGTCAGGTGTTCCATATGACCTAGGTTCATATGTCCCAGGTTCTGTATGTCCCAGTTGCACTAGTCCAATGTTCATATGACCTAGGTTCCATATGTCCCAGGGTTCTATATGTCCCAGTTCCACTAGTCCAGTGTTCCATATGACCTAGGTTGCATATGTCCCCGGTTCCACATGTCTTAGTTCCCCATGTCCCCAGGTCCACATGTCTTAGTTCCACATGTCCCAGGTTCCATATGTCCCAGGTCCACATGTCCCCAGGTTCCACACTGTCCCCGTGTTCTACATGTCCCAGGTTCCACATGTCCCGGGTTCTACATGGCCCAGGTTCCACATGTCCCAGGTTCCATATGTCCCCAGGTTCCACATGTCCCGGGTTCTACATGTCCCAGGTTTCACATGTCCCAGGTTCCATATGTCCCAGGTTCCACATGTCTTAGTTCCACATGTCCCAGGTCCATATGTCTCAGGTTCCATATGTCCCAGGTTCCACATGTCCCAAGTTCTACATGTCCCAGGTTCCACATGTCTGAAGTCCGATGAGTCCCAGGCTGACACGTCCGGATTCTTAGCCACGGGTACTGAAGAGGGTTAGGGTTAAGGTTAAAAGGAGGAGCCAGGTTTTAGCGTTTAAAATAGGTTAGAGCTAAGTATAAGTACTTCCGAACGCATATTACTTGGGGAGGGTGGTGGGGTGGTGGTGTGGAGGCTAGGGTTGGGGAAAAAAAAGCTGTAAGAGTTAGAAGTTTGGGCGTACTGAACCTTGACGTCCGGTCAGGTTAGGGGCAGAGGGTGGCCTAGGGTCAGAAGTTCGTGAGGACTGGTAAATTTGTTCAGAACGTGACATGTAAATGGACATTGTACTGATCGAATCTGAGATGTATCGCACCTGCGGCTCACTGAACCCGTGAGACGTATTATGATACAGCGTGCAATGCCCTCGTCCGAGTCTCCGAAGAAATAAATAGCAAGGTGACGTGGCTGTCACCACAGTCGCCATTCCATTCCTTTCTTTTCTTCTTCTTTTTGTTTTTTTCTTTTGGTCAGAAGGGGGGCGATAATCGATGAAGGGCAGATGTAGTGGGAGAGGAGGATGGGTTGGTGGGGTGGGGAGCGGGGCGGGGGTGGGGGGTGGGGTGGGGGTGGGGGAGGAGAATGGCGTCTGCCCCGTCGACTTCCCCTCCTTCCCCTCCCTCACGTTCACTGCCCCCCCATCCATCCATCCGTTCTCCTTCAACGCCATAGATGTGCGTATCATATCAATGAAACTCGGAATAGAGAAACAGACATAAGCTTGTGTTTTTACATCCCTGTTGCAGTGTATCACGGATGACTCTTAGATAGGAGGACGCGCGCACGCGCAGACACGTCACGCGCGGTGCCGACAGGTCACGTGGTGCCGATCAAGAGGCCCTGAAGGAGGTGGAAGGTGGAAGGATGTGAAAGAAGACAACGAAATTATCACCATCGTTCTCATTTGCCATAGTCTGAAAACGGAAAATTATCACCATCGTTATCATTTGCCATAGTCTGAAAACACGGAGAAATTAACACCATCGTTATCATTTGCCATAGTCTCAAAATACGCAAAATTATCATCATCGTTATCATTTGCCATAGTTTGAAGATACCGTGCCTTTGATATAAATTGAACAAAACAAAATCCACTAAGTCCCGGGTTTGAGAATTACGGGAGAGTAGTAATTGTGCATCGATTGATTCTCTGGTTTTGTCTGCCAACCCTCTCCTAGTTGGCTCTTACCCCTCACCCCCCCCCCCCCCCCCCCGGACCCACCCCCCCGGACATGCTCCCTCCTTCACACACAACACACACACACACACACCACACACCACACACACCACACACACACAACACACCCATCCACACACACACACCACACACACACCAAACACACACACACACACGCACACACACCACACACCACACACACACACACTCTTCCTTTCTCTTCCTCTCTTTCTGTCATTGGTGCACATTTGAGAAGCAATTTAACAATCCACACAAAAAGTTTTTTTTTTTTTTTTTAATAAAAATCAGGTGGACCTATGTCATTAGTGGTACATTCTATTTTTTGGAGTTTCAGCCGAGCAAGGCATTTACTTCTACAGCTTTGGTGGGAATAGTGAACACACACGATGATGCTGTTCTCAGAAGAATTTGAACTTTTTAACATTTTTTTTTCTGTCACTTTTGCAGGGTATATTTGTGTGTAAAAAAATTCATTCATCTTAAAAGTTATGACGCAAACCATTTTTTTGTGTGACCAAATACGGGAAAAGAGCGTCGCCTTAATTTTGAGAGAGAAAATATAAAAACAGTCACGAAATTCATGCAGGCGTACGAGCAAGATGCAGTGTGTATTTGTAACATTTATGAAACAGAAGATGTTGTTATTGTTATTGTAATGCTCAAGACATCTTTCAGTTTCGTTATGTGGTGATGAATGAGGCACACTCTTGCAATCGATATTAATTGTATTGAAGGAACTATGAAATACAAAACATGGTTCCTCACTGGAGCAGTGAAATGACGTGTAATGCCTATATTTGCAACCCAAAACACATCTGTACACTCACAGGGATGATGATTTAACTATAGTTTGATTTGTCCGTTCTGTGTTTAACTCCCAATCACTTGAAACTGTGCTTTGACCAAATGTCAAGTGATGAGCGAAGTGTATAAAAGAGTGAACGCACACGCACACGCACGCACGCACGCACGCACGCACGCACGCACGCACGCACGCACACACACACACACACACACACACACACACACACACACACTACCCGTGTATGCGCGCACGCAAACATGCAATACACACACACGCATAAAGAGTTTCATTTGTGTGTCTCTTCTGATCTTATTGGGTTATAGTGAAACAAAAACACCACGTACGTACAGATCTCCTGTCAAGAACACCGTGTACGTGACTTGTGATTTGATTTCGATTGAAACCGTACCCCCCCCCCCACCCCCCCATCCCGCACCCCCCTCCCTTTTTTGTGTGTCTTTTTAAGAGAAATATCATTTGAGTCCCACATTGATTTTGGTTTTAAAGAATCTTTGCTTTGTTGTTGTTATTTTCTGTTTCATCTGATTCAAAATGAAATAAATAACATACATAGGCTTCATGCATTCTAGTATTTTATGTTTCATGTTGCTGTACTCTCTCTGTCTGTCTGTCTGTCTCTGTCTCTGCCCATCTGTCTGTCTGACTGCCTGACCTGTCTGTCTGTCCATCTGTCTCTGTCGCTGTCTCTCTTTCTCTGTCTGTCTCTCTCTCTTTCTCTGTCTGCGTCTGTCTCTGTCTGTCTGTCTATCTGTCTGTCTGTTCTCTGTCTCTGTCACTGCCTCTGTCTCTTTTTATCAACAGGTTATGCCTCCTGCTCAGTTAAAAAGCTCTCTCTCAGTCTGTCCCACCTCACTTCTATCTGTCTTTTGACCTTTGTATGTGTGCGTGCGCGCGCGTGCATGCGTCCGTGTGTGTGTGTGTGTGTGTGTGTGTGTGTGTGTGTGTGTGTGTGTGCACTGTGTGTGTGTGTGTGTGTGTGTGTGTGTGTGTGTGTGCACCTGTGTGTGTGTGTGTGTGTGTGTGTGTGTGTGTGTGTGTGTGTGTGTGTGTGACAGTTTCAGTGTGTATGCATGTTTTTCTTGTTCGCTGATACGAACCATTCTTGTTTTGTTATAATCAGTTCTAAATTGTGTCAAAGTGTTCCTGAGTTAGCATCCTTTGTCCCTGAAGGACAAGGGCGACGTGTCTACCTGTAAACCCCTTGGTAATAAAGATTATGAATCAATCAATCAATCAATTCATCAGTCAATCAATTGATTTCTCGGCAAGAAAGATGATTAATCCATCGCTCGGCAGTAAATATTATCAATCAATCAATCAATCAATCTCTGTCCGTCTGTTCTGTCTGTCTGTCTGATCCCAGATGTTGGTAGGGTGTGTGCGTGCTTATACACAGGTCCACCTTACTCACACCTAAACTCAAAAAATGCATACACACACACATACACACACACACACACACCACACACACACACGCGCGCGTGCACACACACACACACACACACACACACACACACACACACACTATGAGTGATAAATAGGTACACCAACCACACCCATCCACTTATTAGTGTACACACACACACACACACACACCACACACACACACACACACCACCTGGTTTGGGTGTCAATAACAAGGAGTTAGATCACCGGGCTGTGGCAGTGGACAGGGTGTCGGAATGAGCGGCGTGGGTGCGCACTGCCTCTGAGGTGGCGCAGAGGTTTGAGACATAGAAGAAAAAAAAAAAGAAAAAGAAGGAGTTAGGTCATTCTAACCCCCAGCGCAGGATAAACAGACAGAAGCACAGCGTGAAGGAAGTAACAGTGACCACTTCTTAGTGTCTGAAATCGCCAACACCGATTCCCTGCAACGTAAACCTGTTCCGTTTTTTAGCAAGTATCATGACACAGTAGTTTCACATGAAAGGGTTGACCAAGGCAACTAAGGGGTGAAAAAATCTAACTTTGTGTCATCTGTTGAGGAGGAGTGTGGTTTAAATACGTCAGGCAATCGTTGGCTTCCTGTGTCTCGCTAGTTTGATGATCTCCCCATGATTTTGTGGTTGTTGTTGTTGCTGTTTTAAATACGTCCGATAATCGTTGAGTAAGGTGCACCTGTGTGGTTGGTTTAAATACGTCAGGCAATCGTTGGCTTCCTGTGTCTCGCTAGTTTGATGATCTCCCCATGAATTTGTGGTGTTGTTGTTGTTGCTGTGTTAAATACGTCAGGCAATCGTTGAGTAAGGTGCACCAGTGTGGGTTTAAATACGTCAGGCAAATCGTTGGCTTCCTGTGTCTCGCTAGTTTGATGATCTCCCCATGAATTTTGTGGTTGTTGTTGTTGCTGTTCTTTTCTTCTATTTTTTTTTTTATGCTGTCTCGTCTTCTTTGCCATCTTGGTGGCTCTGCAACCCTCGCCTCCATTGACAGTCCCCAGCCAGGGCCGTACCTACATGTCGTCGGTAAACTTGCTTCTACAACCAGATCAACTCCCTGGGTACAAACCCTGTGGGTTCAGCGCATTCTACTTTCCTAGCTATATCCTCTGGGTTTTTGTCTCGGTTTCTACCTACGAAGCGTCTTGAAAGTAAAGGGTGAAGGTCAGATAAAAGAGGGACCCCCTCCTTCTGCGCATGTCTTGAATAAACCCCCAACCTTCTGCGCATGCCCACAAATACGCTGACGCAGACACACACAAAAACTGAAAAAGCAACTTAACTGAAACAAATTTGATAAAACTATTAAAAGGCCATAAATATGATGAAGTCACACACACACACACACACCAAGAGAGCGAAGCCAACTATCGTAGCAGACGAACTTGGAGCTTTAGACACACTTGTAGAGCAGGGGGCCGAGTCTCAGTCTGTGCAAATCAAATTCAATGGTTTTTTCTTTTTCGGAGAGTGTCTGTCAGCTGGAAGATGTGACGACGAAATCTTATTTTGCGTGAAGTTCGTGATCATTGAACGTGTCCCATGGCTTTGTTTTTGATCTAACGCACGGCGAACTCATGCCCTATCCTCGTTGTACGTTACCCACCCCCTCCTCTCACCGCAAACCACGAGGTTAAATGTTACTCTCGACATATGGATCTGCAAGTAACGGACCTTCGAGCTTACAACGAGGTAATAGGTAACTTCTCCGTTACCCACGACATGTAAGTACGGCCCAAGGTGTGTCCCGCCACAGCCCCGGCACCAGCAATCCATGTCGAATCGTCATGAGGCAACCCACCAGGAGAGACACTGCACTGCTGCCGGGTCACTTTGGCGGTACTCAACGGGACCTGTTCTGATCTAAAATACGCAGGACACCACCTTCTAACCCCATGCTCCACAATCCATCACACACACACACACTCACACACACACACACACACACTGACAATAATTGCTCAGTCGCAGAGCCAGCACGAGTGAGTTGTCCCGCCGAAGGGCGTCATCACGTCCGTTCAGCGATAGTGCCCATATATTTTCTAATAATGGTGATCAGGGCGTGTAGACGCTCCCCGCGGACTTTAAGCCAGAGTGTCCAGCACTGAAGCACCTCTCTTCTGGATACTGCTTCGCTATGTGTGGCCTTCGCCATGGCTGTCGGCTGTTGTCAGTGTTCTGGTCTGCGCCATGGCTGTCGACTGCCACCAGTGTTCTGGTCTGTGCCATGGCTGTCGACTGCCGTCAGTGCTCTGGGCTGCGCCATGGCTGTTGGCTTCCGTCAGTGCTCTGGGCTGCGCCATGGCTGTCGGCTGCCGTCAGTGCTCTGGTCTGCGCCATGGCTGTCGACTGCCGTCAGTGCTCTGGTCTGTGCCATGGCTGTCGACTGCTGTCAGTGCTCTGGTCTGCGCCATGGCTGTCGACTGCCGTCAGTGTTCTGGTCTGCGCCATGGCTGTCGCGACTTCCGTCAGTGCTCTGGTCTGGGCCATAGCTGTCGGCTGCCGTCAGTGCTCTGGTCTGCGCCATGGCTGTCGACTGCTGTCAGTGCTCTGGTCTGCGCCATGGCTGTCGACTGCCGTTAGTGTTCTCTCTGCACCATGGCTGTCGACTTCCGTCAGTGCTCTGGTCTGGGCCATGGCTGTCGACTGCTGTCGTGCTCTGGTCCTGCGCCATGGCTTTAGACTGCTGTCAGTGCTCTGGTCTGCGCCATGGCTGTCGACTTCCGTCAGTGCTCTGGTCTGCACCATGGCTGTTTGACTGCGTTAGTGTTCTCGTCTGCACCATGGCTGTCGACTGCCGTTAGTGTTTCTCGTCTGCACCATGGCTGTCGACTGCTGTCAGTGCTCTGGTCTGCGCCATGGCTGTCCACTGCCGTCAGTGCTCTGGTCTGCGCCATGGCTGTCCGCTGCCGTCAGTGCTCTGGTCTGCGCCATGGCTGTCGGCTGCCGTCAGTGTTCTGGTCTGCGCCATGGCTGTCCACTGCCGTCAGTGCTCTGGTCTGCGCCATGGCTGTCCACTGCCGTCAGTGCTCGCTGGTCTGCGCCATGGCTGTCCACTGCCGTCAGTGCTCTGGTCTGCGCCATGGCTGTCCACTGCCGTCAGTGCTCTGGTCTGCGCCATGGCTGTCCACTGCCGTCAGTGCTCTGGTCAGCCGCACTGGGGTCACGGGGAAAGGTTGGCCAGGTTATAGTTCTGACCCTTGCTGTTTCTCCTACCAATAAACCTTGCACATCACAGTCACCCAGCAGAGGTGATAGAGGTGGTAGTGGTGGGGGTGAGGGTGGGGGGGTGGGGTGGGGGGTGGCAGGTGGGGTATGGGGGATAGTGTGGGGGTGGGCTGGGGGTTTGGGGTGGGGAGGAGAGTTTTTTTTTTTTCTAGCTTCAGTCGCGTTCTCCATGCTGGATGGTTTTTTAAGACCTCCGCAAAATGACAGTGTGCGGGTCAGCTTTGAAAGAAAGAAAAATACTCCATGTGAATCGCTCACCGTCAGAAAAGAAACAAGTCTGGATGACAGACAACCAACCAACTAACCAACCAGTCCACCACCAACCAAACAAGAGTTGCAGTGATTGTGAAAACAGTTCAACAGAGGTATGTTGACTCGTGCCCGTGCTCCTTCGAGGCAGGCGCGCCACGGGAGATAACCGGGATCCGTTTGTCGCATGCCATCCGCCTCACTACCGAGAATAGCACGCTGTACTGTGGACATCTCGTCAGTAAAGAAACCCTGGAGCACCCGAAGAAATCTGATGGAGAGGAGAGAGAGGAGAGAGAGAGAGAGAGAGAGAGAGAGCCAGACAGACAGACAGACAGCCAGACAGAGACAGAGACCGGGAGAGAAAGAGAGAGAGAGAGAGGACCGAGAGAAACCGACAGACAGCCATGCAGCCGGACTTCTAGTCCGAGCGCTGAAAGGCAGAGAACTGAGTGACCATGGGACAGCTCCCAGGGCATCTGCTGCAGCAGCTCTCCCGGCTGACAGCGACAGCGCGGCAGGTCTCTTACTATTGGCCTTCCAGCACAGGACCTGCTCAGAGAGGATTGCAGGTCTTTACTATGAGTCAAGAGTGAGAGAGTGAGGAAGTGAGTGAGTGAGTGAGTGCTATGCCCCGACTGTCCTTCACCTCCTTCCCCCGTCCTTTCCATCCCCCCCCTCCCCCCACCCATCCTCCACCACATTTCCCACGTCTACCCTTTCCGTCTCGGCACTTAGACAGACAGACAGACAGACATACACAAGCACACACGCGCGCGCGCACACATACACACACAAGCAGATACGCGCGCGCGCACACCACACACACACAAGCACATACGCGCACGTGCGCGCGCGCACACATACACACACACGCACCCACATATGCACTCACGCACACATGCACGCACGCATGCACGCACTCCCTTCCCCCCAAAAAACAGCCGAAACGATGGAGAAAAGCACGTAAAACATGAACAAGCCGTCAGTCACAACCTGAAATGCCTCAAACCATCTTCTTCTTCTTCTCTCGAATACACAGATGGTTGTGCCAGTTGCCTGCTCGAAGCTGGCTGTCCTCCAAAAGTCCGCCAGGTCTCCGTAGAGTTTGGGCCCTCGGAGCCACTGGCTCCGGCCATGTGTCCTGCCTGGCAGTAGCATGGAGGTGACGGTCCTGTAGTATGTGCTCGGTGTCCATTTCGGCCTCTCTGCATGGACACATCGCACAGACTGGCCAGTCCTGTACTTTTTGTACATGTGTGCATTCAGTCTGTTTATGTCCAGTCCTTAGTCCGAACAGGAGCACTTGATCTTCTCTGCTTAGGTGGTAGTAGCAGCAGCCTGGTTGGAATTTTGGGTGTTGCTGTTTTCATTTCTTCCTGTAGAGGGTTTCAATGAATGTCTTCTCCTCAGGGTATGAGGCCTCTGTGTCATTTTGTTTCCTAGCTGTCCCCTTTCCTTGGCGTCCACCTTACTACACTGAAACACTCCTCCAGCCACCTGAACCACATGCCCTTTCACTACAAATAAAACACTGCTCCAGCCTCCTGAACCACATGCCCTTTCATCTTACTACAATGAAAACACTATTCCAACCACCTGAATCACATGCCCTTTCCTACAATTAAAACACTGCTCCTGCCACCTGAACCACATGCCCTTTCATCTTACTACAATGAAAACACTCCTCCAGCCCACCTGAACCACATGCCCTTTCATCTTACTACAATGAAAACACTCCTCCAGCCTCCTGAACCACATGCCCTTTCATCTTACTACATGGAAAACACTGTTCCAGCCACCTGAATCACATGCCCTTTCACTACAATTAAACACTGCTCCTGCCACCTGAACCACATGCCCTTTCATCTTACTACAATGAAAACACTCCTCCAGCCACCTGAACCATATGTCCTTTTACTACAATGTTCCAAGATGGAAAAAAGGGCAGCAGAGGGACATCCGGAGTCATGAACCGGGTGTGGTCCAACCCCCCTAGAGTGTCAGGAGATAAGGTCCGAAACACTTGCTTGAAGGGGCTTCTCTTCTGAGGACTCTCTGCTGCCACGCTGTCCACGAGTTTCTTTCTACTCCTCCAGCACCTGAACCACATGCCCTTTCACTCAGTTAAAACACTGCTCCAGCCACCTGAACCACATGCCCTTTCACTACAATTAAAACACTGCTCCAGCCTCCAGAATCACATGCCCTTTCATCTGACTACAAATAAAACACTGCTCCAGCCTCCTGAACCACATGCCCTTTCATCTGACTACAAATAAGCACTGCTCCAGCCACCTGAACCACAATGCCCTTTCATCTGACTACAAATAAACACTGCTCCAGCCACCTGAACCACATGCCCTTTCATCTGACTACAAATAAAACACTGCTCCAGCCACCTGAACCACATGCCCTTTCATCTGACTACAAAATAAAACACTGCTCCAGCCACCTGAACCACATGCCCTTTCATCTGACTACAAATAAAACACTGCTCCAGCCACCTGAACCACATGCCCTTTCATCTGACTACAAATAAAACACTGCTCCAGCCTCCTGAACCACATGCCCTTTCATCTGACTACAAATAAACACTGCTCCAGCCTCCTGAACCACATGCCCTTTCATCCACCCGCCCGCACCGCACGCACCTGCCCTGCCCGATCCCAGAGCCCGTCAGAAATGAATATGTATGTCCACCTCTCACACAGTTCATAAGCACATATATACCTGCACCAGCAAAAGGAGTTGTGACATAATACTACAGAGAGAGAGAGAGAGAGAGAGAGAGAGAGAGAGAGAGAGGAGAGAGAGAGAGAGCAGATCTCTCTCTCTCTTTATCTGTCTTTGTGTCTGTTTGTCCGTTTGTGTATCTGTGTGTGCATATGTGAATGTGTGTGTGTGTGTGTGTGTGTGTGTGTGTGTGTGTGAGAGTGAGTGTGTGTGTGGTGTGTGTGTGTGTGTGTGTGTGTGTGTGTGCGGTGCGTTGCGTGTGTGTGTGTGTGCGTGCGTGCGTGCGTGCCCCCCCCCCCCCCCTCCTCGGTGAGTAAGAAAGGGCGTGTGTGTCCGTGTGTGCATGCACGCGTCGCGCGCGCGCGCGTGTGTGTGCGTGTGTTTGAGATAGGAATGATGTAGGAGAGGTGAGAGAGAAACGTAACTTTCTCAATAATTGCCGTTCCTTTGAAGATATAAAGCACAGAATTAAGCATTTGCCTATTGGGACATGACATGTATATATATATATATATATATATATATATATATATATATATATATATATATATATATATATATAGTGCTGCCACACCCCTCTTCCTACAATCAAAACACGATGGAGCAGGAGGAGCAGGACCCTGGAGGAGTCTCCGGGGTCCTAACACACAGGCGGAGGAGAGGGTGGGAGTGGTGGGTAGGGGAGGGACGGAGGGAGATCTCGGAGGCAGGGGAAGGGCAGATGGACAAGTCATTGGAAGGGTAAACTCTCCTGCTGCTGCACATTAATATGAAACAAACACCACAGTTCCAGACTGAACCTCCGCGCTGTGCAGTGCCTTCTAAACACACGGGGGAAAAAAAAGGATGCTTAGAAGACATTGCTCGCGCCTCGGACGACAGAGTATCACGGTGCAAGGTGCTGGAAACACACCCCACTCGAAAAAGTTAACCGTCCTTCCCCCCCCCCCCACCCCACCCCACCACGACCTCTCCCTCCCTGGTGGGTGAGGAAGGGTACACATTCATTAAATAACCTCCCCCCCCTCCCTCCCTGCCCTCTCCACTAACACACACACACACACGAACACGCACGCGAGCGCGCGCAAGCCTACACACACACACCACACACACACACACACACACACACACACACACACTTACGAGCACGCGCACGCGCGCGCGTGCACACCACACACACACACACACACACACCCCACACACACACACACTCACACACACACCACAGACAGACACACACACCCACACACACACCCACACCCACACACACACACACACACACACACACACGCATACGCACGTACGCATGCATGCGCGCGCGCACAAACACTCACACACACACACACGCATACATCACACACACACACACACACACACACACACACACACACACACGCATACATCATACACACACACACCACAGCCACGCATACATCACACACACACACACACACACACACACACACACACACACACACACGCACGCATACATCACACACACACACACACACCACACACACACACACACACACACACACACACACGCACACACGAATAGAACCAGACTGCCCCCTCTCCCCCATTTGTTCCAAAAAAAAAAAAAGAACAAGAACACCACCACCACCACCACCACCACCACCAACAAAAACCACTCCCCAACGAATGATCTGGAGTGAATACAAGCACGTGACCTAACTCACCTGGCCTAGATGGCGGGGTTAGGGGGCAAAGGGCACCTGCTTACGTTCATTCCTTCGGGCTTCGGGCGTTTCCGGACCATGCCTCTAACCACTGGGAGGGGTTGAAGACAGGAGTGGGCATTGGTTATGGCTCAGGTACAGATGCACACCCCCTACCTTCAAACCCCCTTTCCCCCGCACACCCCCCCCTCCCTCCGCCCCCCCCTACCCCGTCCCTTTCAGCTACCCGTATATTTCAGATTGAAAAGTTATGATTGATATGTTTTGTCCTGTTTGTGTTCTTTTGTTTTTGTTTTTGGGGGCACTTTAAGAATGCTGAGGAGGATGAATGATTTTGAAACACACACAACACACACAACACACACACACACACACCACACAGAAGATCAGAAGAGAGAGAGAATGAGAGAGGAGAGAGGAAGTGACCCGAGAGAGAGAGAGATCTGGATTATTTTTATCCTAAGGATGATGCGGCTTCATACCCTTTTTCACCAGCCGAAGGCAGCGAGGAGGGGAAGATTGGGTGGGGTGTGTGTGCGTGTGTGTGTGGGGGTGGGGGGGGGGTGGGGGGGGGGGGTTGGGTAGGGGGGGGGGGGTGTTCACGAAACGAATGATAATGACGTATTACACTCACCCATGGGTCTGGTCTCGGATGGGTCGGATTTCCGTCTTCCCTCCCCTTTTTCACCTGATTTGGTATGATGGTATCAGTACTAGCATTTCATTCGGCACTCTTAAGTTGAGGTTCGCTAGTGCTAGCCTGCACGTGGAACAAACCCTTGACAACTGTTACGGAGGGTGTGCAGTGCGTGTTTTGCTGTCTGACTCTCTCCCTGAAGAAGTTTGGATGCGTGTACGACTTTTCCCTACACACAACCCACACCACACGAACATAGATAGCCAGGCATCACCTTAAGTTTTCTACTTTTTTTTTTCTTTTGCCACCCGAGCCATCAAATCAAAACAAAATACATAATGCACAAAACAAAAGCAGACCATTAACAATACTCTCGCCACTATCATCGATAGCGCTCAACAACATTATAAGGTACTACACTGTCACAACAATATATTTTTTTTCACACAGGGCAGGCTGGCACCCACAGCAGTGTCGTCACGGACACTCTATGCACTTGGGCGCGTCCGGCCCGAATCACACAGCCTTCACACAGATCGGAAGTCATTCACGAAAGCAGTTCGTGGAGTCCTTCCAGGTACTCCCACACAACCGAAGAACACAAAGTCGTCGTCCTGACGATCTCTGAAGCCCTTTCTCTCTCCAGCTCGTTGCTGACCTCACGGACAGACACTCCACGCCCCCCCCCCATCCCCCCACCCCACCCCCTTTCCCCCGGCCCCAACGGGCGGAGACGGCGGCTGGGGGGGGGGGGGGGGGGAGCGAAACGATGGGGTTGTAGCTGGTTTAGTGGGGTGGTATGATATATATTTGTGACGGGTGTGGTTGTGGTTAAGTCGGGGGGGGGGGGGGGGGGGGGGGGGGGGGGGGGAGGGGATTTATATATATATATATAAAAAATATAATTGAAAAAAAAAATAAATAAAGAGATAGTAATGACAATAATGAGACTGGTGGTAATTACAATAAATAAGTAGATGAAAAAATGAAAGTAAATGTAATTAAAAAAAAAAGAATTAAGTGAATAAAATAGATAAATGATTCGCTGGGTGATGGAAGGAGGTCGGGTGGTAGTTATACCTGGGTAGTTGTGAAAGGTATGTGGGTAATAATAAGGGAGGGAAAGGGATGGAAGATTAATGGGTGACAAGGTTTTTTTTTGTTGTTGTTTTTCCCCTCAGGTGACAAGGTATAATTTGGGGGGGGGGTGGAGGGGGGGGGGGGGGGGGGGGGGGGGGGTTGAGAAAAAAGGGGGGGGGTGGGTGGGGAGGGTGGGGAGGAAGGTAATGTGTGTGTGTGCTTGGGGGGGGGGGGGGGGGGGTGGCAAGAGAAGAAGAGAGCTCATATCTCTCTCTCCATCCACTATGGGTTGGGGGATATGGGTATGGGAGGTTGGGAGGTTCATACAAAACAAATAGTGTTGTTTCAAAAGTAACAATGCTGTGGGATGATGTGTTGGTATTAATATGCTGATGATGGTTGAGAACAGATAGTAATGATCAATGAAACACAGGTTATCATGTGTTACACACACACACACACACACACACACACACCGCACCGCACCGCACCGCAGCGCACCGCACCGCACCGCACGGGCACAACACGACACGACACGACGCCACGCAAGCAAGACAAGACAAGACAAGACGCACAATACAAGGGCAGTTCAAGGAAAGCATTTTAGAATCAAGACAAGACAAGACAAGACAAGACCAGACAATACAAGACAACACCACAACACAACACAACACAATACAAGGGCAATTCAAGGAAAAGCGTTTTAGATCCACCAACTGTAACTTTTTTTTTTTTTTCTAACTTTTTAATTTTTGTAACTGTCTTCTCTCCCCATCCTAAAAACAAACAAACAAAAAAACAAACTCCCCAGGCCCTCACTCAGCAGCCTTTCCCCCCCCCCCCCTCACCCTCTCCGACGCGCCCCGAACCCCCATCCACCCCCCCATCCTACCCTCACCACCACCACCACCACCACCACCACCACCCTTCTCCGAAGTCACCCTCGCCACCATCTCCGCCCACTGCCCCCCGCCCCGACATAGCTACGCCCAAGTAGCACACCCTGTCAGACCCCCGGCGCCAGACATCTGCACGGAGGCTATCAACGTCAGGTCGCAGACAGGCACACAGTATACCAGCTTGTCACCATGGTCGTAACATGTGCAGGAACCTTTTGCTGTAAAATACCACGAACCGACGGGTAAAATCATGGACACCTGTCTTCAGAGCTTTGTTCGGAGCTGACTCCCCAACTTTCCCGTCACTTTGAGAGAAAAGGTTTGCCTTCGGATGCAAAGAGGAGGCCAGTGTCTTGTAAAATTGGCTAGTCGAGAGAGAGGGTAGCCCTTCCCCCCCCCCCCCCCCCTCTCCCGGCCCGTTCATTCCTGTCCCTCCACCATCCATGCCTCCACCTGATGTCCAACGTTGTTCAATCTGCCGGGCCCCCTAAATGTCATGGTGACCTTCACCAGCTTGCAGCAAGTTTTGAAGTCGGCTCTCTCTCTCTCTCTCTCTCGCTCTCTCTCTCTCTCTCTGTGCATGCGCGTGCATGCGTGCGTGCGTGCGTGTGTGTGTGCCTGCGTGTACGTTGTGTCTGTGCGTGCGTACGTGCATGCATGCGTGCGTGCGTGGTGTGTGTGTGTGTGCGTGCGTGTGTGTGTGTGTGTGTGTGTGTGTGTGTGTGTGTGTGTGTGTGTGTGTGTGTGTCCCGCTTTGCGCGCGCGCGCGTGCACGTGAGGAGAGACTATAAATGCAAAACCTTTCGAACAAGTCACAAATATGCCTTCCTCTCATCCCCCTTGGAAAGATTACTGCTCTTCAAAGAGTCCACGCCAAAACGAAACTGGGACCACCACACGTCTGTTGTCGGGGTACGTACGCATTGATAAGTGATTACTATTTCCACTATAGCCGAGGGACCTGCAGAGCCCCATAGTAAAGCACACAGCTCTTAGTCCATGTACTGCACGTTCGAATAGAGCAGGTGCTCGACGTAAACAAACAAACAAACTGTTACTTGTATGCGTACGCCACATAGGACGATGTTCTGGAATCTGCAAAGAAGGTAATCTGTTAGAGCTCGCGTTCCAGCGAGAATGACCCCGACTTGTCATAGGGCAAATACCGCAGGTAGACACGGCTTAAGCAACTTTTCCAGTTAGCTCAATAGTCCCATGAGAGAGAGAGAGAGAGAGAGAGAGAGAGAGAGAGAGAGAGAGCTCCGAGAGAGAGACAACACACACACACACCACACACTCCCACACACACCCACACACACCACCACATGATCCCACAAATACTGTCCGCACAACAACGGACACACAACAACATGTGCGCGCGTGCGTGGCCGCGCGCACACGCACGCGCGCACGGCACACACACACCACACACACACACACACACACACCCACACACGGGTCGCAGACACACACACAGACACACACATCTTAGTCGCAGAATGAATTTGATGGGCAAAGGGAAAGGACAGGGAGAAAGAAGTGCTATTGATAGGTGAAGAGGGTTGTTTTAAGAAATGCTTGAAGGAAGACAAAGAGTTTGAACTACGCAAGTTTAGCAAGATTAAACAACAACAACAACAACAACAACAAAAAACCCCCACCCAACGAAGGAATGTTGATGGAAAGACGAAATGATAGACAAGGACTAATGCATTAGATTCATGCGGATCTGTGCCGTAGCTTCCGGATCAAAAGGTAATGTCGGGATCTGTTGATCTGTGCTTCGGGATCTGTTGAATCTGTACCAAAGCTCCGGATCAAAAGGTAATGTCGGGATCTGTTGAAAAATCTTACCGTAGCTCCGGATCAAAAGGTAATGGCGGGAATCTGTTGATCTGTACCGTAAGCTCCGGATCAAAAGGTAATGTCGGGATCTTTTGATCTGTACCGTAGCTCCGGATCAAAAGGTAATGTCGGGATCTGTTGATCTGTGCCGTAGCTTCGGATCAAAAGGTAATGTCGGGATCTGTTGATCTGTACTATAGCTCCGGATCAAAAGGTAATGTCGGGATCTGTTGATCTGTAACCGTAGCTCCGGATCAAAAGGTAATGTCGGGATCTGTTGATCTTGCCGTAGCTTCGGATCAAAAGGGAATGCCGGGATCTGTTGACCTGTACCCATAGCTCTGGATCAAAAGGTAATGTCGGGATCTGTTGATCTGTACCGTAACTCCGGATCAAAAGGTAATGTTGGGATCTGTTGATCTGTGCCTCGGGATCGTTGATCTGTAACCATAGCTCCTGATCAAAAGGTAATGGTGGGATCTGTTGACCTGTACCATAGCTCTGGATCAAAGGTATGTCGGGATCTGTTGATCTGTACCATAGCTCTGGATCAAAAGGTGATGTCGGGATCTGTTGATCTGTACCATAGCTCCGGATCAAAAGGTGATGTCAGGATCTGTTGATCTGTACCATAGCTCCGGATCAAAAGGTGATGCGGGATCTGTTGATCTGTACCCATAGCTCCGGATCAAAAGGTGATGGCGGGATCTGTTGATCTGTACCATAGCTCCGGATCAAAAGGTGATGGCGGGATCTGTTGATCTGTACCATAGCTCCGGATCAAAAGGTGATGGCGGGATCTGTTCCACGTGGGCTGCGGTCCGCGCTTTCCTCAATGCCTCCGATCATTATTTTTTTTTTCTCTTACCTTCGCTGTTACCCCCCTCCCCCCCACGTGGGGCTGACAGGGACATTCTCAGTACAGCGTCCATGCCTACTAAAAACCCTAGGCTAGTAATTTCTTTCTTTCAACTCATTCTCGGTTTTCTTTTTTTTAATGTATAAAACGCCCGTCTTTCTTCTCACTGTAGTTGGCTGGCTTGTTGTTGTTGCCGTTGTTGTTCTTTCGCTTGTTTCGCCTTTGTCACACATGATCCTGCCTTTATTTTCATCAATGTCTTTCCACTGTGTTCTATATGTTTTGGTTGACAACATCTTGAAGTCACACTGGAGGAGGCATGTTTAGTATCTAAGAACAACGAAAGTCCTTTCACTGATGCTTTCAAGATAGAATTTCAGTGTGTGTGTGTGTGTGTGTGTGTGTGTGTGTGTGTGTTGTGTGTGTGAAACAGACGGGTGTTTTGTTGTTTCTTTTTTAATGCCAGATTTTCGAAGGGGGCTACAGGAAGCGTTTTTTGTGTTTAAAGACTGGGAGTACAGAGAGGGAGGGTCAGTCTTGGTGCTAAATGTTATATATAAATTAGCACCATCGTGTATAGTCAACCATACATAGATGTTTCACCTGGTCTCATTAATGAGGATTAAACAGGTTTTAAAGAACATTAGAATAGATACATAATGGATAATATTAGGCTCACTAACGACGAAATTGTTTTACTTAGAAGAACACCACTTACCAGGACTTTTATCAAACATTGACTTAGGAGAAAACACTTGATTCAGTTAGCTAGAATTTTATTTCTGAAGCATTTTAAAACAGTTGGTTTTTAACGGGGCAGTTACATACAAATGGGTAGAAACTTTCCTACGAGAATAGTAAAAAGTGTGTCTTTGCTACTTGTCAAGTTTCCAGATCGAGGATGTAGATAAGGTGACCCAATATCGCCATAGACATTTATGTTTTGTGTCGAAATACTAGCATTAAAAACGCGCGAAAATGGAACATGTGAGATAATATGAACACCGTCAAACATGAACTTTCTCAATACACGCACGCGCTTACACACACATTCAACCACTTCTCAATTACATATTAGATGCCACACAGATATACACTTGCCCATTTCACACTTGTCAAGTTTCTTCTGACCACCGTCCTTTTGAAATTGAAAATAAAATGAGGCAGGGAACAACAGTAACCAAAAATAAAATGAGGACAGGGAACAGTAAACAAATAGGGGCATTTTTGCTCCCACAAGAAACCTAACACAGAGTGACTTTTATTCAAGACTGGCATAGACTTTTTAAACTTGAATAAAGTCAGATATATACACACACGAACGATCTCATAGAGAGGGTAAAACAGACGTAGGCTAAAAACTCGGCTTCCTTCGTAATGATGACTTGACAAAGATTTGAACTTATGTGGAGGAGGTAGAGAAAGGTTGAAGGTGCAGGAACTTGTAACATAAAATTAAGAATATATTTCATAAATATGAAAACTCTTCTCTAACTGCATGAGAGAAACCATTGCAATCCCTGTAGAAGACATATCTATTATGCATTGCCTGCTCCGAGGCCTTGCCTGCTCCGTGACCTTTCGTCCGCTGGATCGCAACTCATTCGGGAGACACGGCTACTTGCCTTTGTGCTCCTGGCGTCAAATAGAGACACACCACAGTCCATAATACCGCGGTGTTCTCACCAGCAAAGGTTCAAAAAAGAATCCAACAGCACCCCCAAAAGCAGCCAGTGAAGGGTATACATGAACCAAACGAAAGTACGGGAAGGAAAAAAGTTGCTGAAAAAGTCAAGACATTATGCAAACAGTATAAAATGTAGGGGACAATCTTTGAGCCTACGCTTGAGGATCCACCCAAGGATGCAAGGGAGATCAAAAGACAAAGACGGACAGAAACAAATAATCTCGATTTAATCGAAATGAAATGAAAAATAAAATGAGGCAGGGAACAGCAAACAATAAACAGTAAACAATAGGTAATTTTTGTTCCCATAAGAAAACTTAACACAGAGTAACTTTTATTCAAGACAGCCTTTGTGTGTTTCTATTTGACGCCAGGAGCACAGCCTTTTAAACTTGAATAAAGTCAGACAAATACAAAAACGAACAATCTAATAGTAGTGGGGGGGGGGGGGGGGGGGGGGGGGGGGGGAACAAGCGCAGCCAACAACTCAATGATTGGAAACACTGCTTTGAAATCTTAAGCAAAACATTCATGTGAAAATGAGATGGTCACATTCGCAAATAATCCCCCAAAGGGCATCCGGAACGAATGTCGTACTAAAACAGAGATGGATTACTTTCTCTAACTTGTTTCAAAGTAGCATTATACATAGAGAATGTCGTACTAAACAGAGATGGATTACTTTTCTCTAACTTGTTTCAAAGTAGCATTATACATAGAGAATGTCGTATCTAAACAGAGATGGATTACTTTCTCTAACTTGTTTCAAAAGTAGCATTATACTATAGAGAATGTCGTACTAAACAGAGATGGATTACCTTTCTCTAACTTGTTTCAAAGTAGCATTATACATAGAGAATGTCGTACTAAACAGAGATGGATTACTTTCTCTAACTGGTTTCAAAGTAGCATTATACATAGAGAATGTCATACTAAACAGAGATGGATTACTTTTCTCTAACTTGTTTTCAAAGTAGCATTGTACATAGAGAATGTCATACTAAACAGAGATGGATTACTTTCTCTAACTTGTTTCAAAGTAGCATTATACATAGGTTTCGGCACTGTATGGCCAGTCAACGCTTTGGACAAATCTAGTGGATTCATGAACCAAAAACGTCTGAATTTCATGTGGAAAGAAGTGAATCATTAGCCATAATCGCATTTGACAAAAAATGTACATATGGACCATGACCTTTATTTCATTGTATTATTTACTATACACTACCTAGATCAGTGTAGAATAGAACAAAATTACTCATACCGCAAGTATTCCTTAGCAAGCTGAATTAAAAGACATAAAAAACTGAAGAGTATATATTTCTGGAGGAAAATAAAAAAAAGGAGTATATTGAGGATTTTGATTCCAGATGGCTCCTATGTAAGTCGGTTTCCGTAGACCCAGATTGAATTATTATGCATGCTGACATCGTACATTATATAATCATGCATATGGTTATAGCCCTCTAGGGCTATTGTTTTACGTCACCAACACAGTCCGAGTTGAAATTGTACAGAACCTTTAAAAACCAAAATGTGTATTTGCAAGCGACCCACTATTATCACACACTAGGCTTCTGTCTGTCTATCTGTCTGCTTGTCTGTTCTTCTGTTTTGTCTCTCTGTCTGTCTGTTTCTCTCTATCTCTGGCAGTCATGTACGTTTTATCTGCTGTCTTGAGAACATAAATTAGCGTTGTGATTATTAATTATGCGTTATATATTCGATGTTCTATGATTTAAATTCTTGACCTTTCTGCGTGTATTAGCCTACTATGCTAACTGTGGCATGAAAACGTCTTCTGGGGAAAAAACAGTAGAAAGGCAAAATTGTCTTAAAAATTCACAGGTCGGGGGGGCTTCTTATTTTCCTCCTTTTCTCTTTTCTTTAATTTTCTTTCGTCTGGTGTGCAAGAGTCAGGCTGCACACCCTGTCCAGAATTAAGACCGGCTGTCTATTCTGCAATGCTTGCTTAGCTAAAACGGCTTTTTAGTTAAAAAAAAAAAAGGAATATAAATTGAAAAAAAAGAAAAAAAAGGAAAAAAAAAAAAAAAAAAAAAAAAAAAAAAAAAGGAAAAGGATTGGGGTCAAACACAAGGGGAAACGTCTGAGGCCCGCTACCAGACCTACTGTTCTCCACTTCTGGACAGGAATAGATGCATTGTCATGTTACAAATTTAATGCGTAGTTTGCAAATAGTTACACAATTATTGTCGTCGTCGTGGTTTGCATATAGTTATGTTTTTATCATCATCATCATCATCATCATAATTATTATCATTGTTATCACTATAACCACTATCATTATTATCATCACTGTTATTATTGCTGTATTGTTGTCGTTGTTGCTAATAGACTTAAAAAAAAAATTATTTACTTTGTTTACTTATTTCTTTATTTCTATTTTTTATCTTTTTTTTTTTTTTCCTCTTTTCGGGAGACGGCTTCTCCCCCTAAGCGCGGTTAGACTCCTGAAAATACCTGAATGATTGGCTGGGTTGGTATAATGATAATAATAATGATAATGAAATGAGAATAATGGTAATATTGATAATAATAATGACGATGATAACAACAACAACAACAACAACAACAACAAAAAAAAAAATAATATGATACTACTACTACCACTAATTGTAATGGTAATGATGCTGCTGCTGCTGCTGATAATGATGACGACGATAATGATAATAATAATGATGATGATGATGATAATCATAGTAGTAATAATAATAGTGATAAAGATCATAATAATGATGATTATTATTATCATAATGATGATGACAAGGATGCTGCTGCTGCTAATGATGAAGACGATAATAATAATAATAGTTATGATAATAATAGTAGTAATAATAATATAATACGGTCATAATGATGATGACAAACAACAACAACCTAATAATAATAATAATGATGATGATCATAATAATGATGATGATCATAATGATGATGATGATGATAATAATAATAATAATAATAAAATTGATAATATAATAATCACAATGATGATAATAATAGTAATAATAATAACAACGACGAGCGTAATGATAATTATTATGATAATAATAGACGATTTGATGCATAAAGCCTGACCTTTCTGGTTATGCTTACATAGGAGGGTATCTGTGAGAGGTATAAAATGAACAGAGATGCGCGTATCGGCCAGCATGAACTAAAGTCACCAAAGCTGGCTAAGACCTGACCCTTGGGAGCAGAACTAGTGCCCGAAGCTCGGTGACCTGCGGACGCATACACACACATACACACATGTACTTGTGCACGCGCACGGGCCCGCGCCCACACACCCACACATCCATCTGCGCACTCACCAGCCACATGTACAATGTTTATAATGGCACATCCAATGTTAGGTAGGCACTCAAGGTCTGACCAGCGCGTCGGGCTAGTGTGTTACGTCAGACATCTGCTGAGTCGTAGCCACGAGACGCTCTTCTTCTGTTGTCTCATCTTAGTCATTAATTCATTGATCCATCAGCTTAAAGTCATGTGCAATGTGGTCTCAAACTTTTGCGGATGTGGGGTTTAGCGTATATGGACTAGTCCGCACGCAGTGACACCTTGATGAAAGTGAAAGTGAAACTGAAATTGACTCTCTCTGTCTCTGTCTCTCTCTCTGTGAGTATGTGTGTGTGCATGCGTGTGTGCGAGTACGCGCGCGCGCGCGCCGCGCGCGCGCTCGTGCGCGCGCGTGTGTGTGTGTGTGTGTGTGTGTGTGTGCGTGCAGGAGTGCATATGTGCGTGCGGTGTGTGTGTGTGTGTGTGTGTGTGTGTGTGCGAGAGAGAGAGATGGAGAGAGAGAGAGAGAGAGAGAGAGAGAGAGAGAGAGAGAGATTCTGTTTAAAGCTTTCAGCCTGGTTCACATCTAGAAATTATATGGGGAAGGGTTGGAAATGAAATTCTTAAACGAACAAACAAACAAAAAACGTCGCATATGAGAATAATTACTCTCGTCATGGAATTCACCTTGCAACGAAATAGTGGACACTATGACGTATACGTGTAAACCGGAATAGTTTCTCCCTTTTTCTTCTTGTAATTTTTTTTTCTTTCTTTCTTTTTTTTTTTTTTTTTTTTTCTTGTCTCTCTCATTTTATTTCATTTTCTACGACATCTCCAGACAAGGATTTCTTTCTCCACCAGATTGTCTGTGTTACATGGTCTGAAACAGCTGTGAATGCTTCCTGTGAGTTCATCAACAAAAACAAAAAAAACAAAAAACAAAAAAAAAAACAAAAACAAAAACACAAAAAAAAAAAAAAAAGAAAGGAAAAGAAGAAGACGACGACGAAAAAAAGCCATTATTTCTTGCATAAACCTGCGCTGTTTCCGACGTGTCCCCTGTTGGGGCCATGGGTCTTCTGTTGCAGTGTCAGCAACTATGGTGCTGTTGTATAGATGCATGCATGGAGTGGGGTTTGTCTCCCGTCGGGCTGTGTGAAGCAGGTCAAGGTTGCGGTCTGTTGAGTGCGTCCCACGCTTCATGGCCCACCAAAAGCACATACCTGTCCGGTGTGTGTGTGTGTGTGTGTGTGTGTGTGTGTGTTTGTGAGGTGGAGAGAGAGGAGAGAGAGAGAGAGAGAGAGAGAGAGAGAGAGAGAGAGACGCCCGACCCACGCCCGCACTGCACGCACACACACACAACACACACACACACACACACACACACACACACTCGTGTGAGTCACCCGGTACGTAAAGAGATAGGGTACCGTCAAATCTTTCCCGTTGCCCACCGAATGCCGGAATGAATCCTCACTCAGCATCCACATCGTCGTTCATCTGACGTCATGGCATGCCTTTGGCTTATCCACCATGAGGATAATCATCCTCAAAAGCAATTGCTTCCTGTGCGTCCATATCAGCATTTGAGAGATCTGTCAGTCGACTTTGAAACAATCCGGATTTTTTTTTTCTTTTTCTATGAAGATTTAAAAAAAAAATTATTATTATTATCAAAAACAGCAACAATGTTTCAGTTAAATTTGTCGGACAAACGTTTGAAAGTCGATCACACCGTAAAAAACAAAAAAAACGTGCTGTCCGCG
>JADBJO010024466.1:0-12500 GCA_016801955.1 Conus betulinus
GTGGGAACTGCCGGTTTAGAATTCACTGCCCTCAAAAAAACTCCGAAACCTTGATGTCAATGCAGCCACTACTACAGACATTTCTTCAGATGTTTCGTCGAATCAATGTTTCCTTTTTTTTATTTGTGGTTATGGCAGCCTGAGCTTTAAAAGCAAGAACCTGTGTTGAGCAAAATTGTGTGTATTTGTAACAGGACAGTAGGAGTGAAGTTGGATGTTCTTAATGTGCTGAATGAGCGATGAATGAAAGGAGAGGCACAAGCGTTCGCAGGTGACGCCATAGGCTCAGTAAATCTTATGAGCTGCCTCTGGAAGACGCTGCCCAGACCTAAAATCCAGGACTCTCAGAATAACGTAGCCTTATACGTATCTTGGTTTCACTATGGTGGGCAGGTGATCGCGCACATGCTCGCCTGCTGCGTGTAGTGGATATGTTATTAATCAAGCCAGGTGATTTGAAATCAGTGAGATGATTTTTTTTTTTAAATTCCTAAAAATGTTGTGCGTGTTGTGTGTTGTTGGTGCTGGACGTCTTGTGTGTGTGTGTGTGTGTGTGTGTGTGTGTGTGTGTTTGTGTGTGTGTGTGTGTGTGTGGTGTGTGTGTGTGTGTGTGTGAGTGAGTGTGTGTGTGTGTGTATGTGTGCGTGTGCGTTTGTATGCTTGCATGCATGCGTCTGTGCGTGCGTATGTGAGTGAGTGACTGACTGAGTGAGTGTGGTGTGTGGTGTGTGTGTGTGTGTGTGTGGTGTGTGTGTGTGTGTGTGTGTGTGTGTCCACCGTGTCTGTGTACGAGCGTGTAGAGGCAGGAGAGATGTGACCCATATACCTCATCATGTATTTGTGACAGTGTGTTTTCGCATACGTAACCATAAGCAGTGGTTTGTCTATGTAGACCTATCTTTCCCAGTTATTTGCTTGTAACTTGAGCATTGCTATCTGTCTATCTATCTATCTGTCTATTTATCTATCTATCTATCTATCTATCTATCTATCTATCTATCTATCTATCTATCTATCTGTCTACCCCCACCCATCTATCTGTCGATCTATCTAACTATCTATATATCTGCCTGTCTATCCATCCATATGTTTTTCTGTCAGTCTGTCTGCCTGTCTTGTGCTTATTTTAGTGTATGCATGAGAGAGAGAGAGAGAGAGAGAGAGAGAGAGAGAGAGAGAGAGAGAGAGAGAGAGAAGCAGGGACAGAAACAGAGACAGACAGATAGACCACAGAGAGAAAACCGCACACGATCCCCAATTTCGCCAATCGCGAATACCCCAGAATCTCTTTAATACGGCTTCCTCCTCATCCAAACTTGCAACACACAACCACTCGTTTGTCCTAAAATCTCTCTCACACCCTCTTCGCCCCCTGTCCTCTTTCTGTCTGTCGGTCTCTCTCTGTCCTTGTCCTCCACACCCCTGCCCAACCCCAGCCCCATTCCACCTCACCCACTTCTCCTCTCTCTCTTCTTTTGCTCCACTTTCTCTTCTTTTGCTCCACTTTTTCCATTCCCCTCGCCGATCTCTCGAAGTGTTGGAGAAGCCGTGCAACCGAGTCGTGACTGACATGAAGGAGGAGATGACACTGACTAGCGGTAATCACTACAGACCGAAGCCCGCGTGCTCCGGGTCTTCGGATTGACAGGTTTTTTAGTGGTCATGTCAGTTTTCCCCCTGTACGCTGAATGCTCGCCACTGAAGGCATTTGGACAGACTCTACATGATGGCACGCTGGGTTTGTTCAGAATATACTTTGTATCATATTGGTGCTGTTGTCACAGAGACCGGGCTTGAATGCTTGAACGTAGAATGCACCGTAATTACATTTCTTTTCCTCGCTGACATTTCTTGGAGGGTTTCTTTTCTCTCCAGGAAGGGAAAGACAGTCAGCCTGATGAGCTGTCTTCAAGGTGAAACGTCTGTCAGCTGCTGTTCTTTGACTCTGTGGTGACTCTACCGTGGATTACACAACACACACACACACACACCACTCACCTCACAATGTGTGTGTGTGTGTTGGTGTGTGTGTGTGATATACCGAATTATAAACTGTGGTGCGTCTTCTCCATTTGATGCCAAGGGAGCACAGACAAAATCAGCCGTGTCTCCCTGATGAGTCTGATCCAGCAGACGAAAGGCCTAGGAGCAGGCATATGAACTGATTTGTCTTTGGATGGATTAAGATGGTGCCCATACGCTACTAGTGAAGGGGTTAACATTTATAGTATATTTCCCTGGCTATTAAGTTCTCGTTTTCTCGTTTTCTTCTTTTACTCCCCCCTACCCCCCCCCCCCCCCCCCCCCCCCCCCCCCCTTATTTTTTTCTTTCATTTTAAATCTTTGGCAGGTCATTAATGTAATGACGGAAGAATTCTTAGCTTCCACTTGTTTTCCCCCCACTACTAAATTTTTCAGCATAATTTTGTTTGGTCAGTCAGTGGGAGATTGCATCTCTTAGGAGATCCAAATAAAGGCTGTTCTGCACAATTCTTAACTGATGACATTACTTGGACTTTTTGACACAGAGCTGACAACTCAGACTGTTCCATATCTTTTGATCTCCCTTGCATCCTTGAATGGATCCTCAAGCATAGGCTAAAAGATTGTCCTCTACATTTTATACTGTTTGCATAATGCTTTTAGTTTTTCAGCAACTTTTTTCCTCTCCACACTTTCGTTTTATTCCATTTACTATCCTTCGCTGGCTGCTTTGGGGGCGCTGTTAGATTATTTTTTGAACCCTTGGTGGTGAGAACACCACAGAATTATGGACTGTGGTGTGTCTCTACTTGACACCATGAGCGCAGACACATTCAGCCATATCACCCTGATGAGTCCGATTCAGTAGATGAAAAGCCTAGGAGCAGACAATATAAGTAGAACTGTTTTCGAGAGAGTTTACCATGGTTCCCTCAGGCAACTTACTGAAGCGTTTTCTCATTAGTTTATATATATTACCCCCATTTTTCTTCATTTTTGTTCTAAAAGTTCAAATCATTACTATAATGACTAAAGACCGATAGCCTGCACTTGTTTTCCCCCCACTACTTATTGTTCAGCATTATATTTGTTTGGTCAGTCAGTGGGAGATTGCATCTCTTAGGAGATCCAAATAAAGATTGTTCTGCCCAATTCTTAGCCACTGATAATGCTTGAGTTATTGAACAGCAGAGCCGTCCACTCAAACTGTTCCATATCTTTCGATCTCCCTTGAATAGATCATCAAGCATGGGCTCAAAAACTGTCCCTCTGCATTTTATACTGTTTGCATAATGCTTCTCGTTTTTCGGCAACGTTTTTCCTATCCACACTTTCGTTTTATTCTATTTTTACTATCCTTTGCTGTGAGCTGTTGGATTCTTTTTTAAACCTTTGGTGAGGACAACACCACAGAATTATGGACTGTGGTGTGTCTCAGGCTGTCTCCCTGATGAGTCCGGTCCAGAGGATGAAAGGCCTAGGAGCAGGTAATACAAATAGAACAGTCTTCTAGAGGGTTTTTATCATGGTTCCCTCAGGCAGCTTAATGAAGGTTTTCTCATTCGTTATATAATATATTCCCCCCCCATTTTCTTCATTTTTTTTCTCTAAATGTTCAAATCATTGTCAAGTCATTACTATAATAACTGAAGAATTGATAGCCTGCACTTGTTTTCCCCCTTTACTTAATTGCTCAGCATTATAGAGAAAGATTATAAAAAAGCTATAACAACCTAGTCACTAAATCTTGTTTCTTTCCCTTGAAAATCCATTTGGTCTTCTGTACAAAAAAGGTAAATGTTTGATCTAAACAGCCTAGCGGTCGGATAGGAAATCTTAAATAAAAAAAAATAATAAAATAAACATACTGTTACCATCATGAACAGGATTTTTGTTGTTGTTGCTACTGTTTGCTCCCCATGCGCGATGAGTAAGTAAACGCCCAATATTGGAGCTTTAATACACCCATTCGTATTCTCAGTGTTACGCGCTTTCTCGTGCGGCACAAATGGGCGTTCTGACAATCAAAGTCAGTTACTGGCTGGCCAGCTCAGAGAGACTGGCACTCACAGGAAGTGGCCGAGCGCGAAATTTATGCAAAAGGGCCTTGTCACGAGATCGTGGAGAGAACGTGTAGTGTCACAGCTGAGTGAATCTCAATCCCAAGGTAACAAACAGCGCATGGTGTTGGGACATGGGCATGGCACTGGGAATTGAACTCTCAGCCCCACTCTGCCCATCACTCCACCACATCCGCCTTCCTCCCTGCCTCTCTTTCCCCTCCACCTTCCCTCCCATCTCCCCCCCCCCCCCCCCCCCCCCCCCCCTTTCCCCTGCAACCTCAACACTACACCTCCCCCCACCATCCCTGCATCCTTCCCTTTCATCAAGTCTCGCCATTGGTCCTGATTTAGTTTTTGATTAATTTGTGTGTGTGTGTGTGTGTGTGGTTCTGATTTCATCTCGGACTGGTCATACTTTCTTTTTGTGCCAATCTTCAGTAAAAGCAAAGTACAAATCAGAGGCACATCAGTCCAATATTTAGCCACCTATGGCTCAAATGGTCAAAACAGAATCACCCCTGAATGCATTTCCCTTGTCACAAATGTCTTGACCATAAAGTCACCAACACACACACACACACACACACACACACACGCGCGCGCGCGCGCGCGCGCACGCACGCATGCACGCACACACACAACACACACACACACACACGCACACGCACACACACACACACACACACACGCACGCACGCACGCACGCACGCACGCACACACACACACACACACACACACATACACACTTTCCCCATTCCCCTAACGTCTACCGACTCATTTTCCGATCCCCCCCCCCCCCCCCCCCCCTACACACACACACCTCCTGCTCGACCCCCTTCCCACCTCCCCCATCCCAGCCCAGCCCCCACCCTCTCTCCCTATTCCCTACCTCACCCACTCTCTCATCTCATCTCCAACACACGCTGGCCATTCGAGCCAAACACTGCAAGACAAAACAAAACAAAACAAGACACAAAAAAAAAAAAAAAAAACCTGTGGTAAATTTAGTCACTGCGCGTGAATTATTTGCGGTGCGACCGGTTTCGGTTGAGTGATTGATGACAATGACGGGTACTGTTCGTGGTTTCGCGTGGTGCTGTAATTCCATGTTCTGGTTGTATCAGAATGGTCGGTGACAGTAGCTGGGACGATGGAGATGGGGGAGGGGGGGGGGGGGGGGAGTAGATGAGGAAGAAAGGGGTGGGGGTGTGAGAAGAGGGTGTCGGGTGTGGGGAAGAGAAGGGACGGGATGTGTAGGGGGTAGGGGCGGGTGGCAGGAGGTGGAGAACGGTATGGTCGGGTGGTGGTGGTGGTGGTGGTGTGGGTAGGGGGAGAGAGGGGGTAGGCTATGGTCGGTGGTGGGGGGGGGGGTGGGGGGTAGGGGGGGGGGGGGTGAGGCGGACGGTGTTCTAACAGGTTGCATGGCCTGATGACGATTACGGATTGTTGGTGAAAAGTGTGAAGCGATGTGTGTTCCCTTTGACGACTTTTCACATAGTGATACAGGAAGGAGGCTGGGGGTGGGGTGGGGGTGGGGGGATAAATGGGAAAAGTCGGAGGGGTAGAGGGAGAAGGTAATATAAAAAAGAGAAAGAGAAGTGCCGATGGGGGGGGAGGAGGACGGGAGAAAGAAGGTGGAGGGGAGGGAGAGGGAGAAGGAAAGGTGGTGTTGTACCTTTCTGATGAGATTTCTCTCCGTTTTTCGGTAAAATTGCCTTGTAAAAGAGGTTTGCTTGAGTCGACTGCCTGTCTGTCTGTCTGCTGTCTGTCTGTCCGTTTGTCTCTCTCCCTCTGTCCTCTCTCGTCTCTCCTCTCTCTGTCTCTTCTCTCTCTCCTCTCTCTCTCCTCTCCTCTCTCTCTCTCGATCTCTCCTCCTCTCTCCTCTCTCTCGCTCTCTCTCTGATTTCGCTAAATGTTCCACTGACCCCCTTCATGAGGGGCCATGACCTATACGTGAATTAAACCACTGTCGTTTTCATTGCCTCTCTCTCTCTCTCTCTCTCTCCTCTCTCTCTCTCATCTGCCTCTCTCTTCTCTCTCTCTCTCTCTAAACACACACACACACCAACCGAACACACACACACACACACAATACACACATACCCATACAGACACACAACCACACACCACACACACACACACACACACACACATACAGACACACACACACACACCACACACACACACACACACACACACACACACCACACACACCACACAGCTAGTACATAACCATGGCGTTTGAGTGACAGACCATATCATAGCTGTCTGCGACAAGAAGGTCTGATGAGGTGGTGCCACGACATCTGTGTTTAGCTGATGGAAGACCCATTCCACTGGGACGGGAACTCGGCCACTGCTCCTGCTTCTTTCTCTCTTCTTCTTCTTTTCTTCTTCTTCTTCTTCTTTCTTCTTTCCGCCTCTTCTTCTGTCTGCTACTTCTCTCTTCTTCTTCTTCCCTCTTCTTCTTTCTTCTTTCTTCTCTCTCTTCTTTCTTTCTTTTCCTTCTTTCTTCTTCTTTCTTTCTTCTTTTCTTCGTCTCTTCTTCACCTCCTTCTTCGTCTTGAGGTCCTTCTTCTTCTCTTTTTTTCTTCTTTCTTTTCTCTGGAGACTTCTCTTTCTTCCTTCCTAGGATCCCTTTCTCTTCTCTTTTCTTGGGGGACTCTTTCTCCCTTCTTTAGGGCTCTTCTCTTGGAGGAGGGCGTGTGGCTTCGAGGGTACCTCCTTGTTCATTTGAGGCTTTTTCTTTTCCTTCGTCTTTTCTGTTGGACTTTCGTCACCTCCTTCTTCTTTTCTTGATCTTCTGTTCTTCTTCTCTTTGTCCTTCCTTTTGCTTATCTTCTTCTTCTTCCTTCTTCTCTTCGTCTTTTCTTTATTCTCTATTCCCTTGTTCTCTTTTTTCTTCTCTTCTTTCTTTTTCTTGTTATTAGTCTTCTTCTTTATTGTAGTCTTTCTTCTTGCTTTCTTCTTTCGTCTTCTTCGTCTTCTTCTTCTCTTCTGCGTATCTCTGTTTTCTCATGTTTCCTGACCTCTCTCTCTATCTCTCTCTATCCTCTCGCATCTGAGCGGTGTCCTCAACCTCTCAGGAAATGCTCATTCCTTCTCCGCTATCCGGAAGATCTCGCGATCTCTCTCTCTCTCTCTCTCTCTCCTTCTCTCCCTCTCTCTCTCCTCTCTATACAGTTTCCTAACACCGACCCCCCTCTATCTCTCAGTTCCTCACGACCCCCCTCCACTCTCTCAGTTTCTGATCGACCTCTCCTCTCCCTCTCTCTCTCTCTCTCTCTCCTCAGGGGGGTGGCTTCGGTGCGTCTCGGGCGCTCATTCCTCTCTCTCTCTCTCTCTGCTCCGTCTCTCTCCTTTCCTGACGACTAGCGCTCTGCGACATCGACATCGTCCTACACTTGCACACGTTTTCTGTGTCCGTCATTCTGTTAGGGACGCCAGTGGGCCAGTTCACTTCGTGACCGAGTAATTAGAGGCTCAAGGAACCTGGAAACTGACGCCGGTCAAGGTCATTCGATCGAAGCAAGCTGTTCTGTAATGGCGTCAGCTTTGGAACAGGCTAAGCGACACGAAAATGCATGAATTGAACCAGTTGTGCCAACGATGTCAGCGCTTGGCGAACAACGTGGCATAACATACATTTGATCTGTATAGGCAGATACAACAGAGATTAGGAAGACAGAAAAAAAAAAGGGGGTAAAGGAAGGAAGGAAGGAGAGAGAGAGCGAGAGAGAGAGAGAGGAGAGAGGGAGAGAGAGAGAGAGGAGAGAGAGACAGACAGACAGGACAGACAGACAGCGACACAGGGAGAGAGCGTGAGATAGAAAAGAGAGAGAGAGAGAGAGAGAGACAGAGAGAGATACAGAGAGAAAGAGAGAACAGAGACAGAGAGAGAGAGACAAAGACAGAGACAGACAGACAGACGAGAGAGAGAGACGGACAGAGAGACAGAGACACAGGGAGAGAAAAGGGAGATAGAAGAGACAGAGAGAGACAGAGAGAGGGAAGGAGCGAGACAAACAGAGAGAGAGAGAAGAGAGGAGAGAGAGAGAGAGAGAGAGAGTAGGCGAAGATTCTTCTAACAATCGTCGGTTGAACTATTCATACTCCTTTTTGTTTTGATATTTTGGTATTTATCTGTCCGAAATGGTAATCGATTATTCAACACTTTTGTTCGTATACCCAAGAAACGCTGCCAAGTTAGTTCAATTACTTTTGTCTTTGAAATGAAGACTTCAGTGGCCGTCCTCTTTTTAAAAAAAAGGAGCCTTTCGCAACTTTTATTCTCATATCTTAGCCTTTCATCCAAAACGCACACGATCATACACACACACACACATACACACACACACACACACACACACACACACACACACACACACACACACACACACACACGCCACGCGCACGCAAGCACGCACGCACGCACGCACACACACACACACACACACACAAGCATGCGCGCGCTTGCACGAATGCGCGCCCCCCCCCCCCCCCCCCCCCCCCCCCCCCCCCCCCCCCCCCCCCCCCCCCCCCCCCCCCCCCCCCCCCCCCCCCCCACACACACACACACACACACACCCCTTTTCGTATACATATACAGTCACACAGAAATACGAGAATATGTTCGCAAGCACTTAGCGTTTAGTAGCGCAAGCGCGAGCGCGAGCGTGCCACACACACACATACACACACACACACCACCACACAAACACACACACACACACACACACACCACACAGCCCCCAAGACATGCGCGCGCCTGTTTACACACGCACTCACACACACACACACACACACACACACACACACACACACACACACACACACACACACACACACACACACACACGCACGCACGCACGCACGCACGCACGCACACAAACACACAACCACACACACACACACACACACACACACACACACACACACACACACTCGCAACAAACAGCGCGAACACATAGAAACGCGTACACACAGACACAGACCACACACACACACACACACACACACACACACACACACCACACACAACACACACACACACGCACACACACACACACACACACACACACACACACACACACACACACGACGCACGCGCGTGAATACACTCACGATTACTGCTCACTCACATGGATTGAAAAGCATCAGTACACACATACATGCATACGTTTAGAGAGAGAGGGGGGGGGGGGGGGGGGGGGGGAGGGAGAGGGAGAGAGACAAGACAAGACAAGACAAGACAAAATCTTTATTTACGAGGATAATAGATAAGCACTGATGTGCTTTTTTACATCCAGTCCTCGCCTGAATAGGGACAACATAAGATAAGGCAACAAAAGAAGCATGCAAAAAGTGACTAGAAACTACATACGATACAAAAAAAAAAAAAAAAAAAAAAAAAAAAAAAAAAAAAAAAAAAAGAGAAAAGGAGAGAGAGAGAGAGAGAGAGAGAGAGAGAGAGAGAGAGAGAGGAGAGAGAGAGAGAGAGACGAAGGAGCGAAGGAGTGCAGGGAAGGGCGACAGAGAGCGAGAGGAGGGAGAGAGGGACAAAGAGGCGAGAGTGGGTGCGGGAAAAGAGCGTTAGAACAATCTGACAATCAAAACATTCCAAGGAGATGCAAGACAAGCAATTTGAAGCACAGGGGGAAAAAATGAAAATAAGCACAAATCGGGGGGGAAATGAAATAGCACAAATGGGGGGTCACCAGGTGACGAGAGAGTGAGGCTTGAGAGAGAGAGAGTGGGAAAAGGAGAGGAGAGAGCGAGAGAGAGGGAGGAGAGGCACGGGGAAGGGGAAAAAGGACGAGACAGGGGAGAGGAGGAGAGAGCCAGGGTGGGGAGCGGGGGAAAAGAAGGAGGAAGGAAGTGAGAAAGGCCGGAAGAGGGAGAGGAGAGAGCCGACGAGAGGAGAGAGAAGGAGAGAGAGGAGAGTGTTTCGAAATAGGGTAAATACACGGAGAGAAAGAGGTAAAAGGAATGAAGCAAGAGGACAGGTAAAGTAGGAAAAATGCCGGGGGGCGGGGGCGGGGTGGTACCTAGGGGGGAGGGGGGGGGGCGACGGGCGGCGCGCGAGAGAGGGAGCGGCGAAGAGGAGAACTCCGTTTATAACAGGGTACATCGGCGAGTATTATGTCATGAGAGTGTTTGGAATACATAATATAAAAATCAACATTCAAGCAATAATCCAAGTCATGAACTGAACCATGTTGTGTTGCCCTAATAGTAGCCGTGTTCATGTACAACGAGAGCCCAGACGCCCGCACAGAGAGCCCCCATACTCCATCCCCATAGCGCTCCCTCTCCCCCCGCGGACGCAAGGGTCAGCCCGTGGATTTTTAGGGCGAAAGTCGCAAGTCATGCAATCACTGGCACACTAAGATGGGATTTCATGCGACAAGTAATAAAATGTTTGAACGTTCGCGCGCTGTAACACTATGGCATACCATAACAACGTGGACGCAGCGCAGGTGATGCGAGTTCAAGGGACAGGACGCGCTGAAACGTGAAAAAAAAACTTTGATATTTATGAATAATACATCACAGATTCATAAAAAAGGCACAACAGGTGTCACGTGTTGGGATGGGGGACAAAATTTTGTTTTTCTAAGAGGTACGGTCATAGTAATATGCAAGGAGGTGTTAGTGGGTTTTTAGATAGAGTTTAGACGCGAAAACGATAGATGGTAAGAGGTCCTTTGCCAGTAACATAAGATGGTTGGATTAAAAAATAATGGTGTTTGTTTGAAGGTTGTGATATGCATTGGTGTGTTTGGTTGATTCAAGGGAAGCATGGTTGAGAGGTCCATTTGACAGGAACTGAAAAATAGAATATTTCGGGATGTTAAAACTGGATTGGAATAACGTCAATTCTAGGAACAGGGACATGAAGTTTGGGTAGTAGAGTCCTTGAGGAATTTATTGAGAATCTGTGAAACTAATGTTGAGGGTGCCTTCCCAGACACAATCTTGTGCATTATGATCCCTTTGTTGCCCTTTGTATTCTAATCTCAGACCTTAAGGGGAGAAACTTGAAACTTGAATCTTTATAGTCCGAGTCCAGAAGACTACTGGCTTTTTAGGAGGACTAATTTGAGTGCTCGCTTGTGTAGGCTTAGCAATGGTTTGAGGGTGTTAGCGCTAGCAGAGTCCCATAGAGTAGATCCATAGTCTATGTATGATTGGATATGAGACTGGAAAAAGAGCTTGCGTGAATGCAGGTCGAGGATATTGTTATCAATTGTTTATTCCTAGCACTTTGAGGAATGTAACCTGTTCAACTGGTACATTTTTAAGATGTACAGGAGGGAACTTAATAGTGAGATTTTGTCTTTTTTGCCTAGTTGTGATAAGCATGGATTTAGTTTTTTTGAGGGTGAAGTGACATGTGATTTAATTCAGTCCATTCTTACGAGGTCATTTGCACTTTCTTGTAAAGTTTGTGCAAGAACAGTAACATCAGAATGATTTGTGTGTATTGTTGTATCATCAGCAAAGAGTTCACAGGTGGATGTAATATAGAGAGGTAGATCATTGATGTAAATGGGGAACAGTAAGGGACCAGGATAGAGCCTTGTGGGACGCCATAGGAAAGTGTTTGAAATGAAGAGAAATTTGTATTAATTTTTCACACATTGTTGCCTATTTGTGAGATATATGAGTGAAAAAGCGTAAGAGTTTTTGTGGATAAGCCATACAATTTCAATTTTCTGAGAAGAAGGGTTATGGTCTCTATCACATCAAATGCTTTTTTGAAATCAATAAATAGGACACCACAATATCTGTTGTTGTTAATGCTATTTAGCCAGTCATCAACGAGGTTGATTAGGGCTGTGTGGCATGAATGGTTGTGTCGGAACCCTGGTAAATGCTTTTTGGCGCATTTTTTGAAAAACCTGCTTCGGGTGGGGAATAAATTGTTTTTGTGTTATTGCATTGTGCCTAATGTTCAGATGTTAATGTATGTCTGGTGGGGAATATATGTCTGACAAGCTTTGAGGAGTTTAGTTCTTGAAAATTTGAGTGGTTAGGCGTTAAAGGTGGCAGGGCACCTGACTGTTTTAGGTGTTTTTAGGCGGGAGGCGTTAGGGGTGGAATAAACCTTTTTTCAAAGTGACTGTTATGTGGTGGATGATAAATTAAGTTCAGGTCTCGTGATGTTTGTTTTTGGCAAATATTGTTTTCAGAGTTTTTGAAGGTCGTTTGATTCTGGAAGAATTTTGTAGGTTTTTTATTTTGCTTTTTTTTAAATTACAGAGTTGTTTTTTTTTTTTGTTTTTTTTACTGGAGGGTTTTTGGATTTTTTTTTGTTAGTCGTTTTGTAATAACTGGTTTTTGAGATTGCTAAGTTTTTTTTGCAGTTTTTCTGGTTTTTTTTTTTTTTTGTCTTTTCATTACAATTGATTTTGAATTGGAAAGATTTTTATTTTTTTTTTATTCCGTTTT